>JAGFZM010004105.1:8930-30646 GCA_017657215.1 Limnothrissa miodon
AAAAATCAAGTTCTTTGAGTTGAACTGTAATAGCAGGGTGTAGTCTGGCACAGAGCTGCCAATGATTGTCAGAGATGAGACAATGGGCTACCTGACTTCAGGGTGGGAAAGGCCAGTCGCGGGTCTTCAGGGGGATGGGCTCTCCTCCTCTTTCTCCATCGACGGGACGGGTAGGTATACAGCTGACCTGGAGCCAGTCCTACAGACACAAAGTGTTTTAGAGTCCAGATCACAATTAACCAGTATTGTTTATTACATCAGGTTTGATTTCAACTGTATAGTCATTACACATGTATAAAAACAAGGTAAAGAAATGAGGTTTATCATCTAATCACAAGTGCACAAGCAGCAAGTGCATTATGCCCAGTTATGGAGTGTTGTACAACGGTGTTTATAACTCATCGCCTCATATTTCAACCTTAAATATGTACCTGTACACTTGCTTTGTCTGTCCTGTCTTGTCTGTCTACTGCATCTCTAGTAGTAAGAATAATGATTAGAGTATTTAGTATATTTTCTGTCAGAATATAGTTTATGTTGTTCTATGCACTTTATAGTTTGTTCTGTCCTGTATTATCTGTCTAATGTACGCAAAGGGCAGTGAGAAACGCAATTTTGATCCCTTTGCATGTAAAGAATTGACAATAAAACTGACTTGATATTTAAGCCATATCTGATGCATGCAAACTAACCCCCACCACAATCCTCCTGGTCCTCCTATACAATGCTGCGGGAAACACGGATACTGCTGACCAGGAATTTCCAAATCGCCAGAACAGTGGAGGCATCTTAAACGTATTTGCCTGATTGTCAAACTGCATTGGCAGGAAAAACCTACTGACCTAAAACATGAGCCCCAAAGGAGCTTTGTGTAACCTTTAAAACTAATCTGTGGCTTTAAGATGGTCAAAAGGGGCAATGGGACCACATGCTGCTTCAGCACTCATCAGATATCTAGGGCCCAGATCTTGCCAAACCAGGCTAACAATCGCCTCTGTTGAATATTGTATTGAATACAAAACCTAGCTAAGGTACTATGACGGCACTAGCCTAGGTAGGTTCCCTCTACTCTAGAAAGAAAAAGCTTCCAGGACTCACTTTTCTAACTCACTTGTTTTCTTAATCAAAGAGAATATTGGATATCCCATTGCTATTAGTAATCAGGGACCAGTTGTTCACAAAAACATGGAATTTCGAAATTTAGTTTTAAAGTTTTAAAAAGTTTTAGAGTTTTAAAGAGGGGCTAAGCAACATTCTGTTTTTCTCTCTCACAAGCTCCCTCTAAAGACCGCTGTATTGCATTGTATTGCACTGTATTCTATTGGAGGCGGTCCGCGCTGCTGAACATTGCAAGTGCGGTATCTACCGCTATAGGCCACGGTGGTGCATTTTACACCATTCGTTCGCCGTGTGATGACTCATTTTAGCATCCTAAACAGTATGAAACGGATTAATAAAATGAAAAATGTTGCATGGTGGGCCTTTAAAGTCTTTTGAAAAACTGAATCTATAAGAATAATCGTACATCACATTTGCATATGTAGCCTGTAGTATTTGTTTTTGTGTGTGGGTGTGTACGTAACAAATGCATCACCTGGCCCTCTGTGTCTCTTCTCCATCCAGATGTAGCAGTTGCTCTGGGCGACTCCTGTCTGGGAGTCGAGGAAAGGCATCCTGACGCTCCGCTCCGCACACAGACGGGCATTGTAGTTATGGCACTGCTCCATGGCATCTCTGTAGTACTGCTCACCCAGCCTAGAACATAGACACACAAGACAGACAGATAGATAAGCACACAGAGTTCAGCACGTCTGGCTTAAAAAAAAAAAAAAGTGTGCAGAATGCAGAATGCAATACAATACAAACCTGCAGAAACTCGTGAATGCAAGCATACACATATCATATAGTGCAAAGAAACAATAGATAGCCCAAGGAAGTCATAACAAGCTAAACAAGCTATAAAGCTTAAAGAGACACTTTACTTTTCAAAGGCAGTAAAAGGACCCCAACAGAACTTCATACTGTAGGCAATTCCCATTTCTCTACACTATCTCTTTACCTCATTCTTCACCCTCTCTCTTAATGCACAATAGACAGACAACACCTACATTTCACTACATTTTTTATCTTTTAAAAAAAGTATGTGACAATAAATATCCTTGAATCCTTGAATCCTTGAACTAGAAAAGGGTTTTTCCACATAACAGAAGTGGGCCAACAATTTGGAAACATCCACCACCAACCCCTGCAAACTGGTCACTGTGTCTGCCTCAATCTCTATTCTCTTATCCTTGATGCAGCGAGGGGCTTGGAAGGAAAGGAGGGGGCCCGCCAATCTCCTCAGGTCTAAAATCAGCTTAAGATAATTCAACTTCAAAGGCCTTTGTGCTCTGCCTGGGTCCATCACCACAGGCTGGGTTACAGCACGGCTTAAACAACAGTGGTGGGAGAGCCTCAAAGAGAATGACAACGTAAGCAAAGGCTATGAACAGCTGACACAGTGTGTGTGTGTGTGTGTGTGCAATCTATGTCTGTGTTGTGTGTGTGTGAGCAAATGTACTTAAAGAACACAAGCCAACATTTGGACAGTTGACAGAATGTTTACAGTGAGTGCACACATGCGTTGACGTGGTTGGCCAAGTAGGTTTTTGAGCAAGAGAAAGACAATTGAGACATGTATGTATGTAGATGAGTATAAAAGCGAGAGCAAGGAGAGTTTGTGTGTGTATATGTATGAGTGAGTGTGTGGCAGCAGCAGGGAACCAGACTGTGTCATTGTGGCTCTGGACCCTGCCAGAGGGAGGAATGCGTCAGCAGGTGCTCTTTTGTTGGCCTGGCAACAGCTAACTGCCTAGAAGAGAACTGGGCTGCTTGCAACACCACCGCACAACTACTGTACTGTCGCCCCACTTCCCCGTTCCCTCTCTCGCTGCTCTTGTGAGAGGCCTCTTACTTATGCGGGCAGAAACAAAAAAAAGACCCAGCTTAGCTAGTGTATACATTTAGGGGGCTGCCGTGGCCTACTGCATCTCTCTCTTGGGGTTGCAGCCTGCTCCTTGATTAGTACTTCCATGGCTGAAGAGCCCTTAAGCAAGTCACCTGACCCCCTCACTGCTGCCTGGGTGCTGCTGTAACAGGCAATCCAGTGTTGGGTTAGTGGATTCTTCACCTCACTGTGTGAGGTGTGCTTCACCATTTCACGTTAGGGATAAATGCAGAGACCACATTTCAAACACAGTATCAAGATATGACTATGCAAACAGAACAAATGGTGGGGGTTTGGCTATAGGCCTGAGGATGTACAGAACCATGCAGGACAAAACAACCTCTGATAAGGCATCTGACCTGACACATAAAATTTCTTTTGGCGGTTTGAAACAAAACACCCAATCACTACTACGGTTATTTATAATGACTTAAACAAAACTCAGCGATTACCAATACAGAATGGTATACATTTCGACTGCTCTGTATTGCTCTAGAGAAAATAATTATAACAGCTTGTCATTCAAATCATGACAGAAAATGCCTTTTACACTGCACATATCAGAGAGTTGGAGGATACCAAGCTACGAACTTCCTGTAATATCCAGTATTCATTACAAATCGTTCTGGCAGAGACAGTCTCTGTTGAACAGTACCAGGTTAGAATTTCAGTTCAAGCGTCATTAGAAATCTGTGACTCTCGTCGAGTTCAAGCATCCCGAGTTTCTTTTCAGAACAACACAAGTAACGTTAACGTTACACAACACGTAAACTGGCGATGCGATTTGATTAACTTTCAAGTTAAGATGCCAAAATAGATTCACTTAAAGTTTAAGGTGAAAAATCCGAGACAACATTTGACAACTAATTTAGGTCTTTCCTATTATCGAAATCAACATCCACATAGCTAAATCTGATTCAGGACACGTTAACGTTATGTTTTCGGGACTTTAACTGGACCAACATGGCCGCGTGTGGCAGAACGATATCAATAATTATTTGGTCAATACGTTTACTTTCGCGCAATGTGTGTATTTTGTTCCTCCAATATAATAATAATTCTTGAATCAGTCAGGTGTAAGCGCTACTTCATTTGTACACCATCTGGGATATTAACACCACTAAGAACTGCAGTTGAACGCCTGACAGCACTAGAGGAGCCTACCACCACAACGCCTTCATTTCACGGTCGATGGTTGTCTCAATATAACTAGCATTAGCGACCAAACTAACGACAATAACAACTTTTCACAATACACAAATTCATTATTTGTGTAGCTATATGCTTTGCTAAATAGGTACACGCATCATTATTACCTAGCATGGACTCAATGACTGTCACAGTAAGTAGCGATGAGAGTGGCCATGTAGTTAGCTGGCTAAGTTAACTAACGTTAGCTCTCGATGGAGAAGGTTGGAACCGAGTGCTGCTGACGACTGCTGTAAATGTAGGCTATTTGAAGAAGCTCGTTTTACATGACAAGTAAACACTTGAGTTTGTGTTTCTATTATTGTGTACCTTAGTCAAAATTAGATAAAATAGAATGGTTACACAAGCACACCAACCAAAAAACACTTACAGTTTGACAACATTCTCCACGACGGCCGCCATCCTGGTTCGCCTACGCTTCACAGTGGGCAATTCGGTGCATGCGCAGTTGGAAGAATAAGCTCTAAAAAGGTCATGATACTCAGGAAAAGGTGGGACCTGTCAGATACAAGGATGGCATTTAAATAATGAATAAGTAGCGCTAACACGCTTGTCATTTATAGCCCTCTTATTTTGAATTTAATTTAATTCAATTGAAACAATCAAATGCATAACCACAATGCATCTTTCAGTGTAAGATGAGGACTTGGTGAGGTGATGGCTTTTTCGACTAGAGAAGATTAGCCTATAAAAGTCAAAAATTCCACTTTTACAGCGAGTGATAACACTCAATGTTTTACAGAGGCTACTAAATCTTTATTTACTTTTCATAGTGTGTGTGGTCAACCAACGTGCATTGTCTTGTGTCCACCAGGCGGCTCTGCTGAGCTTTGTAAATTAAGCACTCGGACTGCTCGCATCTTTGACACACAAAAAAAAAGATTTACTGCGCTCTGTCAGTGAGGCCCTCGCGACCCTGAAGCTTTAGTCACATCCTGCAGTGCTGTCATGGCAGAGGACATTTCCTGTTTACCTTCTTGTGTTGCTAAGTAGCCTACTACAGTGTGTGGATAATAAAGCTAAATAAATAGATCATACACTGCACAATAGCTTAATTGTCAGTGATAGTATGAGAACATATTCCAAACTGGCCTACTTAGCGCAGATATATCCATAGTAACACCCTCTCCAAGTGAATTATCCAGACAAGAAAAAAGTGAGACTGTCCTGAGATACTGCATGCTGTTATAGCCTAAATCAAATATCAAGTTGTTTACAGTAGCCTACACACTAACACATTAAAGTATGTGGAGAATAGTACTCTTAGTTTTTGCACCACCACCTCTAAATCCCCCTCCCCCTTGTTCAAAGACGGTTGACAGGTTTTGAAAGCAGCCCACACATTGAGTCAGGCTCAATAGATGAGAGCCTCTCTGAACCCCCCCCCCCCCCCCCCCCCCCCACCCCCTTTTCTCTTTATTTTGTGTCTCTATCGCTGTTCTTCCCAGTGCTCTGAGCCACAAAGACACGCATACACATAGTTAGACATTGCACTTGAAACACTAATAGGCGAGACGGACTGGCGGGGTAGACAAAAAAGAAAAAAAGATTAAAAAAAATAAAAAGAATTTAAAAAATATATTATTTCCAGGATAACATACATTTCAAAAATATAATTAGTTTTGTGTTTACATGAGGGAGAATGAAAGAGAGAGAGAGAGTGAAAGAGACAAAGAGGGAGAGTTAGAAAGAATAGAGAGGCAGTGTCAGCCTTTTCAGCTGAACACATTCTACCCCTGCCTGCCAAGGCCTCTCATTTGCAGGGATGTGCAGACAGAAAGAGAAACAAAACACAATTGCACAAGGGTCTTTCTAGACGTCCCTTGGTCTGTTTTGGATCAAGATTACATAATTAACCACGCCCCTCTCCTTAGAGAACAGTTCTACCATGTGTGAATCGCTGTTAGTACACTTCAGATGAGTTTACCAAAAACCAAAAGATGTCTTACATTGACTACATAGCATCACATCACAAGTTTTATTAATAATGGAATGCCTTGTTTAACTGGTGGGGGGAAAGTTCCATAATGTTGCAAAGTTGTCCACATGACAGGATCTTTCCCTTGTACATCAAGGTATTTGTGAGTCACTTCTTACCTCATCTCCAAAATGTTCTGATCAGTTTCTTCAAACAACCCCCTCCACGACACATTCTCTCTCTCTCTCTCACACACACACACACACACACACACACCTGCACTATGTTCAACCTACAATACCTACAGGTAAAAGGAGAAAAGAAGGCTTTTGAATTTTTTTTTTCTGAAACAATCTCCCTCTTTGCCTGTCTCACTCCTCTTGGCCCCCTCTCCAGGCCTCCTCAGGCACCCATCCTCCCTGCCCCCAGCCCCAAAGTGCATTCCCATGGAGCTGGGGTTGGCAGGGTCACGGGAGGGTGTGTTCAGGTCCCTGTGTTAATAATGTGACTTGGAGCGATTCCCAGGGCTATTCAGCTGCGTGGAGGGCCACACAGCAGTACTGGGCAAACACAAACACATCACGTATAGCATGCACACATACACACACACACACACACTCTCACACACACACGCACACACACAGAGAAGCATAAAAACACTGCATCTTAAGCACACACTTTGCTTTCTCTCCTAACTCATTAAACCACTAATACTACTGCAAGTAATGTGTTACTCTCTAATGTGTGTTTTAGCATCTCCCTTTAAATTCACATTGTTATGTTGTATGGCCATGGGGTTGCATTCCCACTGTGGATATATTGATAGGCAGGCCCACAAAAGTATTCATCTATTCCTGAGACCCTACCACACAGCTTTTAGTGAGTGTTTGTTGAAACCAGCAGAACCCCCTGTGGCAGTGACCCAAAGACACGTCTTTTAGTGTTGGCTTCTAGCGCTTGATGGTGGTTGACAGATGTAGAATAAAGCTTCACAGTTGTTGGGAACAGATAGACATGGAATACGTTTTCTGGTGTTTGGTGTGTGCATGCACAGATAGATGTAGAATAAGGTTTTGTGTTGTCTTTTTCCCCATTCTATTCTTCCCCCAAATAAACACTTTTCATTACCCCCCACCCCCCTACCCTTTCTTCAGCCCATCATACATTCTCATTTGTTATGGTCTGGGTCTGTCTAACTGGGTTCAAGTTGAGTTACAAGTGCAGCTAATGAAAAAGAATCTTCCTTCCATGAGATTGACAGGTTGGATCTGAAAGAGCTGCATAAAGTAGGGTACTCGCATAAACACAGAGTAAATCAAACTCACAGGTCCACTCGTTAAACAAGCACTGAATGGTTTGAAAATGGGACGTTAAAAAATTATTTTCATGGTGTAAGTGAATCAGGAACTGGCTTTGTAAGTGACCATAAAACTTCAACCCTCATTTAGCCTTGTCATATGTTCTAGTAGCAGACAAAAATAAGCACAATGCAATGTTTTCTACACAAAAAATAACATTTATTCATAGTCATGTACAGCTAGGAGTCAACATACATTTCACCCTTCAGCCAAGTGCACATTTAATCCCAGCAGATATCACTGTATCACAGCAGCAGCAAGACTGACTGTCTTGGAACAGGGCAAAACCCACTGAAAGTTGACAGTCTATAACTGTGGAGCTTATCTACTAGTAGCTGTGTGGTGGCCTTCCAGTCAAAACTGTTTTTAGCAGTCAAACTGAATGTGGGGTGTTGTGTCTATCGTGTCTGTCCATAAGGATATAAAGCCAAAGAAAGAAAAAGCCACATAAACACACAAAAATATTCATTTATAGGATGCAGTTCCCTGCCTGTGATTTCTGCTCCTCCATTCAGCGGTGTTGTGAACGGACAGGAAAAAGATGGTGTCACAAATCAATGTGGGTAAATTTGGAGTGTTAAATGTGAGACTTTGTAGGCATCTCTGGCTCTAATTGAAGAAGAGAGAGTTAAAGGAGAAATCAGATGTAAATCAACCCATAGCCCTGTTGTTACCAAGGTCAAAAAGTGTATTCACTTGATAAAAGAAAGAATGAAAAAAAAATTCACATATTTTTCCCTACAAACAGCATTTAATGACCTTGCACAACAGGGCTGTTGAATGATTCACACTGGATTCGTCCTTTGAGAAGCCCTAAATCTCAGGCACTTCTCATTGGACAACAACACCTCAGACTGAGTGGACATTGTGAGAGAGCCAGGAGTGGGAGCTCAGCCAGCAGCAGAGACCTTATGTAACATGTCAGCCACATACACACACACACACACACACACACACACACACACACACACACAATCATAAATGATATCACAGAACTCTAGAACTTTCTCCTCCTGTGGGACATCTAATCGTGCTCTCAGCATATGAGGTGAAATGCACTGTCATCCTAACTAGCTATTTATACACATACAGTATACACAGCTTATCTGCGTGACTGACTACTAAGTCACATTCAAATAGAGTACAGCTCTGAAAGTCTCAAAACAACATGCTGCCCTGCACATGTGATGTAAAAATAGCTCTTAAACAATAACGTCAAAGCACCTCAAGTGTTGAAATGAATTTAACGTAGCAGACATGATGGTTAATGAGAGCTTACAAAGTTTATGTATGAATTACAGTGGTATAAAGTGAAGTGAGTGGTAAATCATCATGCCAGGACCTTGTGTTAATGTGCATCAGGAACAAAGGTCGTGTTATAGGGGTTTTCAGTTTCAGTTTGTGGATTGGCAGAGATTTGTGTCAGTGACTATAAGATTAAATGGTTTTAATCAATAACCTTTCTAATCTTGGGTTATTGGTCCTGCTTAAATGGTCACTTCTTGTGATTTGTGTTATTGTTTGTTCATCTCCAGTAATCTACTATTAGTGTCTACCATTTATACTGTACATTCAACATATATATTACAGAAATCGAAGTGCAAAGTACCCATGCTTCATTTGAAAACAACAAAAAAAGATCTCTCCTCGCCTTGGTCTACTTAACCTTCCACCAATCATCTATTGTAAAAACAATTCACATTCAAATCAAAGAAGGCAGATTACAAAAATGTCAATGCAATAAACTGAAAAACAGCAATAACTTTTTCTATGAATGTGAATCAATCTTCCATTCTATTTTTCAACCACCACAACTGCAAACATAAAGCTCAATGTGTGTTGCTCTATTGCAAACTTTATTGCTCTTACGTCATTTTAGTTAACGCAAGTTCCAGTCGTTTTTTTTTTTTTTTTCCGTTTTTTTTCCTGACCTGTCTCTGAAACTCATGGTTCCTTCAACTACCATGACAAGAGATGAGACACCCTGGAGAGATAAGTGCAGGTGGCTAGCTAGCACTAGCACACAAGCACCCCTATCCACACTACCCCTCAACCTTAAATAGAGAGAGGGAGAGAGAGAGAGAGAGTGAGAGAGAGAGAGAGAGAAAGAGAGAGAGAGAGAGAGAGAGAGAGAAAGGGGAGCGTGAAAGAGAGAAGTCAAGAAGGGCAGCAGCTACAGCTGTGGCTCCCCAAACACACTGGAAACTCAGACAACAGACACCCACGGCCCTCCATCCTCAACGGTCCAAAAGTCAGTCTTCAGGGAAAAAAAACCCAGTAAAGACTAACAACTGAAAACAATCTGCTTTTTTCTTGTTTCGTTTGTCTTTTTCTATAGAGGTTTCTGAGTTGCTGTTTCACAGCAGTGGTCAGCTATGTCAGATCCTGTAAAAATGCATCAAGAATGTGCAGTATTTGAAGCTCTGCCATCTCTACTTGTCCTCAGTGTAAAACCAAAGCCATTGCAGCGGTAGAGTGTGAAAGACCCTGAGGGACTGGGAGGGGGGCCTCCACATTTACCGGCTCGCTTGCGAGGCTCAGGATGAAGTCATCACTCCACTCTGAAAGGTCAACTGTTCCCGCGGTGCATTCTCTCTTTTGAGAAAAAAAGGAAAGACATGGAAAAAAAAAGCAAAATGAACAGAGAAATCGGGTCAAGGTCAGACCAGGCCTCCAGGACAGAAACTTTCTGGAAATTCAGCCACAGAAGGAAAGCTTTGCCAGACAAGGTAAAGAGTAAAAACATGTTGAAAAAAAGTTCAATATATCTACGCAGTTATTATAAAGTTCATGTTTTACCAGTCTGACCAGCAGTTCATTTAGGAAGGAAAAGAAATACTATAGAGAATGACAAGAAGAGAGGGTCATTCTGGAGCACTGCTGTTTTAAGATCCTTCACAGCATGGAACATTTCTAACAGCCCTGGTAAAAAAAACAAACAAAGAAAAAATAACGCAAATCACTCAAAGTAACCAGCAGATGGAAGAACTGTTTCTCTTTTCGTCACTTCATTCTGTCTTTTGTTCTTTTCTCCTCCGACTGAGCACATAAACATGAATTACTAGGACTGCAAAGCACACCTTAGTCGTCCAAGAGACAGATGCATGTGTGGAAAGTGTAGTGAAGGGAGAGATGCGTGTGGATGGGAAGAACATAACACCATGAGTGGAGGGGAATAGTTTTAGGGTGTGTGCAGGGGGTGGGGGTGGTGCATGGGATTTCGTCCTTAGGTGTAGATCTCCTGCCTGCCTCCTGACATGCAACCTCCATTGAGCCTCTCCAGGTGCTGGCTGTCCATGATCTGCAGCACCTCGTCAAGGATGGAGGGCCCCAGATCCAGGTGTAGGGAGAGCAGGGAGCCGGCGTGGGACAGGTAAGGCCTGTCCTGGAGCCCAGCGTCCTCCTCAGGGGTGCTAGTGTCTCTGGCCAAGCTGTCGTCCTCGCTGGAGCGTGTGGGGCTGAAGTGCGAGGATGTGGTCCTTTCCGGGGAAGCCAGGGCGGCGGGCCGAGGGGAGGAGGCCAGGGGCCGGTCCTCCAGGTGTAGCCGGGGAGGCTTGGGCGGCGGGGCCTGGTGGGGCAGCGGAGGAGAGCTGGGGGTCATCTGCACCAGTGAGGTGGGAGGCTGGGGCACAGCTGTGATGGTGGCGGCGGTGGGGAGAGTGAGTGCCTGCACGCTGCCAATGACCGGGAGGGACAGCGCGTTCTTCAGCAGCGGTGAGCTCTCGGACGACGGAAGGTGCCCGCTCACGCTCGACGTGCGGCTGAACTGGAACTCGTCGCCACCCGAGGCGGCATACTGAGACAGGGCGTGGCGACCCTGTTGCCCTGGCAACAAGTGAAACTTGCCCTGCAGGAAGGACAGGTCACCAAAGAGGTCGTCGGCGCCGCCGCCACTGCCAATGTGGATGGTGTGGCGGAAGTCCCCGAGCGGAGGGCTGATCATGTCTGAGGACAGGAGGTCCCGCAGCTTCTCCTTCTTGCCTTTGCGACTACGCCGCTTCAGGTAGATGGGGGCCTTGGCGGACATCTCCGGAACCTTCCCTCCCGGGCAGCAGAGAATGAGGTCTTGCAACAGGGTGAGCGAGGGGATGTGGAGTGAGAGAGAGAGAGAGAGAGAGTGGGAGAGAAAAAGAAAGGAGAAAGACAGAAAAGGGATAGAATGAAAAATGGAAAGAGAGACTACAGATAGAGGATTGACTAGCGGGCAGGTAAGTAAGAGAATGTCAAGGACAGAGAAACAGACAGCAAAAGTGTGAAGTTTTTCCTGTTTTCAGCAGCGGGAGAATGCTGCTTGCTGTTTGAGATCCCGACCAATTCCTTATGTCCAAAGTTCAACCCTGTGGTGTGCCAACGCTTCTGCAAACAATGCAGGCCAAGACGAAAATCTGCACTCTGTGTTTTATTCCACACAAATCCCTTCCGACACGTCCTTTCCTGTTTTTCAACGGCGGCACTTCAAAGATGGTGTCGTCATTGCCGACGGCTCTGAGATGACTTTCCCACCACTTTCTCAGCTGACTGGACACTGCGTCAACACCAGCCTGCAAAGGAAGAGAGAATAAGAGAGAGAGAGAGAGAGAGAGAGAGAGAGAGAGAGAGAGAGAGAGAGAGAGATGAACACTTAAAATACCTCACCACTGGTGCTACTTCTACAGTGAGGAAGACACACGCTATAAATAGTTGGAGGGCCATTTCCTTCCTATTGCCTTTATTTACAACTTTGGAAGTCTCCTGTGCACTCCCAATGACAAACAAGAAGAAAAATATATACATTTCAAGCCATGACCACATTACACAGACAACTTCATCCGTAAACATCTTTGACCCTTTTACATAATAAGTTTAGTGAACAAGGTAGAGACACACATACACAGGCACCTTGTATTTTCTAAAATATGTGGGTAAAAGTATAATCAGAATAGAAATAATCAGAAAAAGACAAACCAACCTACATTTGTATTATGCGATTAGCAGGCAAGATAAAACATTCACAGTCACATTATGTTAATATTGAGAGAACGGTAAGACACTAGCAAACTAACCTGTAATATCTTGAAACAAAGACAGCCAAATGAACCGATTATAGCAACCTACTTACTGAGTTTATGGCAGAGAGTAAAGTGCATGGCTGACAGCACGGCCCTCTTTTAAGCTAGTAATAAAAAACACTGGCTCCACTGTAAATGTGTAGGGCTACTTTAAATCCTTACAAACTAAAAAGTATACTGTACGTTAGGAAGTGTGTGTGTGTGTGTGTGTGTGTGTGTGTGTGTGTGTGTGAGAGAGAGAGGCCGAAATAACTGGGAGGAAGAACTGTTTGTGTACCAGAATACCAGGAGGTGAAGTTCAGGTTATCCTAAATAGCTAGCATGCGTCTGATATTACAAAAACTCACACTACTCAAGTTACAAGAGTCAGTGCTGTGCCCATTAAATATAAACTATGGAGACCTTTAAACATGGCAAACATTAAAAACAGAAGAGCACAGAACACTATTTGTGTGTGTGTGTGTGTGTGTGTGTTTATGTGTAGTCTGTGTGTACGCTTGTACCAGAATAAGGAACGCGTACATGTGTTACTGTGCCTTTCCATAACGTCCCTATAAGAACCTTTCACTACCGGCTACTGTGCCTTACATGGCCAAAAGCAGCCAGCACACCTCTCCACTGACACTGTGCAGGACACTATACTCGACCATTACAGAAAACACAACAGTGGCTTGTGAGCTTAGGCAGCTATGCATGCACACACACACACACACACGCACGCACACACACACGACTTGCACACATACACATGCGCGCACACACACGCACACAAACACAGAACACTCCAGTATCATTCCACTGCTGCATAGTGAGAATTGTGTGGGAAAGATTTTGGTGATACCAGAGTTTGTTGGGAGAGATTGTGGAGAGGCTAGTGCTTATATATACGGATGTGCGTGCACACACACACACACACACACACACATGCACACACACACATACACACACACTCTTTGTCACAAAAATGTGAAAAGATATGGTGTTTATACACATAAGCTTACAACCAAAAGCATACAATACAGCACAATCAGTAGACTAAACACCCATAATCTCTCTCTCCCCCACCCACCCACCCACCCACCCATGATGAACATGTCTATGACCAAAACACAAAAGAAACACAATTGAACTCATTAAAGCCAGTGGCAAAAGCTGTGTAAAAGTTGTAAATAACGGAAATTTGTAGTTATTGTAGCTAAAAGTGATAATCTGGCTGATCAGGCCTGGTTGGTTGGTTGTTGTCTTTCATAAATGGCTTCCACGTAAGAAGTGGGTGACAGGGACTAATGAACTAGATAAGACTCTATATACTGCTGATTAAGAGATGCAGGTGTGTGTGTGTGTGTGTGTGAGAGCTGTACGAGTACATCTCTGTGAGTGTATGTCACAGTAAAGTGAATGAAACCTTAAATGCTAGTGTTTTCATGTTTTCCAGAAAAGATGACAATTAGCAATGCAGTTTGTGTTGTGTTGTGTTTTTCCCATGTCTGACAGTGTGTGTGTGTGTGTGTGTGAAAAGAGAGAGAGAGTAAAGACAGAGAGAGAGAGAGAGAGAGAGAGAGAGAGAGAGAGAGAGAGAGTGTGCATGCTCACTGGCCTGTGTAGATAATGATGATTTAGATAATGAGCAGCACAACAAGAGCGGAATGAGAGGGACCATTGCTCTCAGCTGAGCCCTTGCCCTCAGCCCACCACCCCAATCCTCCTCCTCCATCCTTTTTTTGTGTACTTTTTTTGTTTTTTTGTGTCCCTTTATCGTTCAACTTCTTCATCTGTTACTGTTGTGTGCTCCTCTTTACATCCTGCACTTTCAGTAACGCCCTGTAGCTGCATGGCTTCACTTAATGGCTACGCTTCATACTGAGGAAGATGTATTCTCTCTTTCACTGCCTCTTATAAGCTGAACACAAAGAAACATTGTTGCAATGTTAGTGCCATAAAGCTAATGCAGGGTCCATCTTTCTTTGAAAAGTCTGTAACTGTTTAGATTTCAGTTGAAACTCCTCACACCATTTTCTGATAAAAAAAGGCCTGTATTCAAACAAACTGCAAATTCTTCAGATAGTATAAGAGAATATGAAGCACAAACATGAAATCATTTTTAACTTAAAAAATTAAATAATGACTTTATTTTTTGGATAGTGACAGTGAAGAGACAGACAGGAAATGAATGGGAGAGAGAGATGGGGAAGGATCGGCAAAGGACCACAGGTCGGAATCAAACCCGGGTCACCAAAGTCATGGAACGATGCCTTAGCCCGCTGAGCCACAGCGCCTCATAAAATCATGAATTTAACAGACAATACTTATTTTCAACTGATCTCTGTTCTATGTTAACACCGTCTCTGAGACTGTTACACTCTCGGTTCACTTCTCTGTTTACCACAGTTACACTCTCAGTGTTACACTCTCTCTGTTCACTACCCAACTGTGTTTCACATTCTGAAACTTTCATTCCCCGATCCCAATTTTCTCCTTTTCATAGTTTCTCCATTTTTTGTCATCTCTCTCTCTCTCTCTCTCTGCCTCGGTCTCTCCCTCCCTCTCTTTAATGGTCTGTTTGTGTTGAATTCTCTGCAGTAGTCCATAACCGGCCAAATCCTGTTTGGTGAACTAAAAACAGAATCGTATCAAACTTATCATTATGGAGGGGTCACATTATAGAGGGGTCACATTAACCTATTAAAGTAGCTATTGCGGATACATAGTTATCCAGGCTTTAAGCTGATTATTACCCGGGAAAAATGGTTTTGGACACAGTGTTCATGACAACGGCTGTGAATATTTAAAAAAAGGCCGAACCGCCAAGTGAGCACGTGCTCTTGAAATGAGAGGTTTTAAGGCTATTGTTCTGGGGTTTGTGTTTCCTAAATCCACATCAGAGAAGTAGTTTGAGTAGGTCCACTGAGGGTTTACTGGGGGTGTTACAGTTTAACTTATCTGTGTCAAGGTCAGTGGTCAATCTAATCTTCAGTCAACAGTGAATTCATAGCTGGGTGAAAACGTTCTTTTTATCACGCGCCACAGGAGAAATCTGCCGATGATTCAAACATACTCACACCCACAGTATTTCTCATGATTTCCACTGGTTGTAGCCTGCTGACCCTGCTACTTTGGGAGACAGCTAAAACTACCTCAAGGTCACTCTGAGGCTACAGTATTGGCTACAGCCTTGAGATACGGCATGCTACTCTTTGGCATCTTTTTCTACTCTCATTGTATCAGATCCGTTCCTTCCCGAACAACTCTGACCACAGCAGGCCCACACCAATCCCACAGCCATGAAGTGTTAGGATCCGAATCTGATGACCCAAATACCACCGAAATCCGCCTAGTCACCACTGACATGCTCACATCTCAGTTAAGTGGACAAGTTACCAAGAAATGTAGACTGAAAATTCAAGAAGACATTAACTGTTTGTTACACATACAGTATACCACACAAGTTATTTATCCTGTCACATGGTTGAAATGTCTGATGATTGCAAATGCATGATGGTATTATGTCAGAGTGAAGAATCAGCATTGTTCACAGTATATCGGTAAATCTGGGGAAGTCTTGTCTATGTCTTGCGAATTTAATTGCTCAGGTTCATGAGTCATATCCTGTCCATGAAATCCACATGTTGCTGTTCAAAGTATGTAACTGTCAAAGAATTTAGCAGCCTAAATAAGAGTGCATGATCTGCCATTATGCTTTTACTAAGGCACACCGTCCCACCAGTGGGACGCCCCCCCCCCCCCCCCCTTTTTTTTTTGTATGGTTATGCTTGTGTCATTCAATGCCAGAAGGAGTAACTTCAAATCAAGCAAACAGACATGAAAGCCCAGGGTCTTAGCTTTCATTTAAAAATAATTTTATGTTTCTAGGTAAAGAGGTTTTCAAGTTATAAACTTTTGAATGTCAGTAGGCCCTCTTGTTTACAAAAAGTTCCTATGGGAGTTTACATAGGGGTCCCAAGCAAAACGCATAGACATATCTTTACAAAGATTATTGTGAAAAGTCATATTTTTGACTTCAATTTTTTTGTGTAGCAAGCTGAGAAATTGAGTTAGGGCCTAGATTTATTGATTTGGGGGTATCATAAGGATGGTACCTTCATATCTAAGTTAGTTCATAGACATTTGAAATGAGCGGGAAAAAAATCTTAGTTCTAACCTCTGTAACTCTGTGTCCATATGTCACAGAAACATACATATTCTTCTAGAAAAAAATTGAGGATGTCACCTTTCCAATGGTATGAGGCACATTCCTGAGTCTAAAACTGCATTAACAGGTTAAAGAAGAATTGAATTATGTGAACCTGCCATCACAATACAACAAAATGCTTTCCATGAATTACCATCCATAGCACTGCCCTTACTGCCCTGTGAGTGCTCATTTTGTGTGAGTGACATTTTCCCTCTCTACTGGTCCTCGTTGTTAAGGCAGAGGAATGATAAATAACGTTGCTTCCAAAGCTCAATAGCAGCACAATGACCGGGCCTCGGAAAGCCGGTTCGTTTGTTGGATAATACATGGAACATACTGTCACAACATTTTTTGGAGTACCTCACCGATTCAGGGTGGACACAATGGATGCTGTGAGAACTGAGAGGTGCATTGTTTAGTTCTGTGCGCTCTGATGACAGCTTACTAACAATGCTGCCACTGGCACTAGTCCCATTGAAAGCGGGGTGAGAAACATGGCGATGACAAAATGGTTCTCTAGGCAATAGGATAATCATAATTCTGAAGTTTTTTTTTCTTTTTCTTTATTCTGTGAATCAGCTGTAGTGATAGTATCAAATATCTAGTGGTAGTTACCCACCTATTATTTTGTGTTTGACAGTGCCGTTTTACTCAGCCTATAGCCTACATTAATAGGCCCTAAAACAATTTGGGATAGCCTAAACATCGCATGCACCACAAACACTGTAATTCAGTACCGAACCGAACATTGAACACTTTTAAAATTTCAGTTTTCTCGTCAAAGTAAGGGTTAGAAGGCTACAATTATTCAATGATGATAGCCTACTGTAAATATAAATTAGAAAAGTCTCTCTCTATAAAGTGGGATTTCATAAGTAACATAACCATAGGCTAAGTAACACAGAGAAAAAAACATTACGTTTGGTGAAGCTGCATAAAAGTTTTCAAATACAACTGTGCTGTAAATCATTGTAAACTGTACTCTATAAAAATCCATAACCTATAGTTCATGACTTGCCACAATCAAACATTATCGTTAAAACCGCCCTCTGCATTTTCTATCACAGCCAGTTTTTATTTACGGACTATACGGCTTAAGCTACCTTACGCAATATAGTCACACCACGCAGTTAAGAACTAATCAGCTGCTTCATTTTACCTTGAAAAGTCCTATCGCCACTCCTGACAGTTTCTCGTCTCGTCCGATCGTATGATATCCTTTAACAGCATGAAATCTACCTATACAGGGCAGCACCACTGGCCACTGATGACTTAAGCAGTGTCGGGGGTTCACTATGCAAAGTGATGCTTAGGTTCCGGCGCCATAGAAATAACTTGTACACCTGATACCGTAGCCGTGTAGTGAGCATTTGCTGATACTGTAGAACCAGAGACGCGCAAGGGACAAGCCTCTAGCTCTCACGCAGAAACGTGTTCCGCAATAGGCTGCCACAGCGCCGCATTCAATTGGATAGAGTCGATGTTAAAATCAAGGAGCTGGATTTCGCCGCAAGTAGTGTCCACAAACTGACCACTGATCACAGCCGCCGTCAAAGAAAAAAACGGACACGCCAGTTCACGGACACGCCAGCTCCACACACAACTTGATTTCAAATAAAACGGCAAAGGTCAGGAGTTAAAAACAGTGACGAATAAAGGATTCACACTTACACTCTGCCTTTCACCGGTCTCCTGAAATCCACACCAGGGTTTTCTTTGCGCTAGAGCTGAACGCCACACTTCTTCCTTACTGTTGGAAATTCCAGCAGGTCAAATCCGTTTTAGCGACCAAGGCGCACATACTCATATGCACACGCACCACAAGAAGCATGCGCTTACTCACTCTAACTGTTACACACCCCTCAGCTACAGATAACCACATATCCCCTCTCTATCACCCATATCCCCTCCCACTCACCCATCTCTTTCACTGTCTCAGACTCTCTCTTTCTCCACACACACACACACACACACACACACACACACACCTCTCACTCTGTATCAAACTAAATGTCTTTTCTCCATGTTTTTTGTCAGGAAGGAAACTGTTGTGCTGGAACGGCAGTTTTCTCCCATGATTAACAATGTAAGGCAGTCACAGTGGAGAAACACCCAAGGCGCTGGCCCCAGGCCCAGCTTGATGCTTAACCTTACCCTGCCTGAGTGGACCCTCTGTCTGCTGGTCACAATCCCCCCACCAAGACCCATGAGAGCTGAAGCCAAAGGAAGTAATTAATAGGAGCCATGCTTTCTGCAGGACAAGAGCCTCAGTGAGTTCGCTGGTCTGCCAGTGACCCTCCTGGAAATGGCTTGCCTTGCACTTGAATATTTCATTTTGCAACCAGTCAATGCCAAGGGAACAAGAGAAACCTTTTTAGGGTTTCTGGTTGGTGACTTTTAATGGGGCAACTTAAAGAAGAGGAAAGGAAGAAGAGACTAGATGAGAAAGGAGAAAAAGACAGAAAAAATGAGCACGAAACAAAAGATTCAGGAAGAGTAGTGAACTGATTATTTTGTGATTTAGTTTTCCCAAGGGCAACAATTTAGTGTCACCAGAGAAGAACGTCTCACAGCCCTCCCATCACAACATCAAACAGGGGGAGATGAGGGCGCTGGGATCAAAGTCATCCCATATGGCTCCACAGACGCTCAGATTCCAACCTCATTAAAGGGACCCTTATCACTCATTTGTTCTAATTCGCATATAGTGCCTTATCCCCCCCTCTTTAGGAATTAGGCCCGCCGTCTTGGATTATCAAGGCAAAATGAATTCATCTGCATACAGGGCATTTGGTGTGCACACTTGCATGGATGCACATGCACACACACACACATACATACATACATACATACATACATACAATCATATTAAAGATATTGTTCCAGCTATTCAACATCCAACTGTCTGCTTTGCTCTGCCATTTAGTAGTTTCCAAGTTAAAAGAAGTCTCCTGATCAAAAAAGAACGAAATTCCCACACATACTCTGTAGTGAGTGGGTCTTGCTGTATCACTCCACTAAATGACTTCCCGGTGAGGAGTTTGGGATTAGCTTTCAGACTCTCATCTTTCTTTTATAAACTGGATGTTTCGGGGTGTCAGTTATCTCCCATGGCTGAATCTTGACCATGCAGTGAAGCAGAACAAGTCTGGCAAGTCATGTGATTTATGCTCAGGGCCAAGCAGACTTTTTAAGGTCTGGTTACTTTCTAGTTTGTACAAGGGTAAGAGATGCTGGAGAAGAGGAACGACAGAAATGTATTTCTGTAAATCAAGAATGCATTTTTAGATTACCATTCACCTCTTATGTGTTAAGTTAGGCTAAAAGACACAACAGACTTAAATGACAGACTAAATTTAAGAAAGTCTTGTGCTTTTTAACACCGTTCCCTATGCTCATTGTGCTGTAGACAAACCACAAGTAAATCTTGGGAGAAAAGACGTAAAAGACACAGCAATTTATGGGTCCACATTCATAGTTTAGAGCTAACACCATTCTCTGTGAAACATCTGCAACCTGTATCAGGCTGTATGCAAAATGAAAAACGTATGATAGGTTGACCTACAGTAACACTAGTCGTTTGATATTAGATGTTTCACTACAAAAAGGCTGTTTTGTTTTACTCAAACTATTCTGTGATCTAAGAGAGAAAGTATTGTCAGTTATTTAAACAGACACCACCCAACATGTGGAAAGCAGAGACACCCAGTCCAGGAGAGCCAGACATGGCTCTGTTACAGCCCTGTGCAACTGACTCCCCTCTGATGGATGTTTGGGCACACACTCAATTAGTCATTAGATCAAGTTTGAATTTCTTCCCCAAAAGGCAGGCTCTGACACAACTCTGATAGGATATCTGAACTCTAACCCAGCTTGGCCACGCTTTTTCCTGCTATTTTTCTTGCAAGGAATTCACTACGATCTACAAAAACAAACCTTATGCTCCAGAACAGTGTGTGAAAATGCATATTTGGTTGAAAGGCAAGGTTCTAGGATTAGAGCAAGGCATAGTCTCTCTCTCTCTCTCTCTCTCTCTCTCTCTGTGTCTGTGTGTGTGTGTGTGTGTGTGTGCGCGGGCGTGTTCAGCTGTGCTGAGGACCTGGGCCAGCTATTATTGTGTTTTTTCCTTCCTGCACAACGTCGAAATACAATCCAGATGTTTTCATTTTAAAAAGGCCAGCACCCGCAAAGGTAAGACGGCATGCTAGAAGAAAGCCATTGTCACGCAAAAACACACACATACACCTTCATTTCAATTTGGGCTGAGATTGAGAATGGGGGTGGCATAAAAATAGTCTTGAATCAAAAACTGCTTGGAACACTGTCATGAGTCAATGTCATGTCCTGCACGGGAGAGAGATGATGTCCTAGAGAGGTAACCTGGATAAACAGAGCCACCTGCTTCTCTCAGAGACCAATCAGAAGCCTTACACTATGTTTCAGCATTTCATCTGCCCTCCCTGCTGCATCATCTATGCTGCTGACTCAACTCCAACCTACTTCCCCGACCAGGCCCGCTTGGAATATCTGCTTATAAAAGCATTCCAGAAAATGCTGAACCAGGAATCCCTTTTTTAAAATATCCCACACGACTGGCACACACATTTAATAGTCCTTGTGCATTTTGGCTATGTAACATTCAGGTCCGTAGCCGACCTTGTAGTACAATAACATGCGAAATTTTACATAAAATAGACTAAAAACAGATCTGAAACGCCCGTCTAGAAGCGCAACACTCAGCGCGCGTGACAAGCCCTTTCAGGAGGCTAAAGTGTTGCGCAACAGCAAGCTATCCGTGTTTGTCTATATATACGCTTGAGGATTAGTCCGATGGTTCGGTAGTCAATTAATTAATTCAGCATCACATAGTAAGCCTTCCAAAACAAACATTAGGCTACAGTCAAGGATATGTTTTTCTAATAAGACCGTTGTACGTGCCATATCAGAGTATCATATACGCAGCACACTGTACATTTGAGTTGTTCTCCATTACATGAGATAGGCT
>JAGFZM010004106.1:8966-29653 GCA_017657215.1 Limnothrissa miodon
AAAAATCAAGTTCTTTGAGTTGAACTGTAATAGCAGGGTGTAGTCTGGCACAGAGCTGCCAATGATTGTCAGAGATGAGACAATGGGCTACCTGACTTCAGGGTGGGAAAGGCCAGTCGCGGGTCTTCAGGGGGATGGGCTCTCCTCCTCTTTCTCCATCGACGGGACGGGTAGGTATACAGCTGACCTGGAGCCAGTCCTACAGACACAAAGTGTTTTAGAGTCCAGATCACAATTAACCAGTATTGTTTATTACATCAGGTTTGATTTCAACTGTATAGTCATTACACATGTATAAAAACAAGGTAAAGAAATGAGGTTTATCATCTAATCACAAGTGCACAAGCAGCAAGTGCATTATGCCCAGTTATGGAGTGTTGTACAACGGTGTTTATAACTCATCGCCTCATATTTCAACCTTAAATATGTACCTGTACACTTGCTTTGTCTGTCCTGTCTTGTCTGTCTACTGCATCTCTAGTAGTAAGAATAATGATTAGAGTATTTAGTATATTTTCTGTCAGAATATAGTTTATGTTGTTCTATGCACTTTATAGTTTGTTCTGTCCTGTATTATCTGTCTAATGTACGCAAAGGGCAGTGAGAAACGCAATTTTGATCCCTTTGCATGTAAAGAATTGACAATAAAACTGACTTGATATTTAAGCCATATCTGATGCATGCAAACTAACCCCCACCACAATCCTCCTGGTCCTCCTATACAATGCTGCGGGAAACACGGATACTGCTGACCAGGAATTTCCAAATCGCCAGAACAGTGGAGGCATCTTAAACGTATTTGCCTGATTGTCAAACTGCATTGGCAGGAAAAACCTACTGACCTAAAACATGAGCCCCAAAGGAGCTTTGTGTAACCTTTAAAACTAATCTGTGGCTTTAAGATGGTCAAAAGGGGCAATGGGACCACATGCTGCTTCAGCACTCATCAGATATCTAGGGCCCAGATCTTGCCAAACCAGGCTAACAATCGCCTCTGTTGAATATTGTATTGAATACAAAACCTAGCTAAGGTACTATGACGGCACTAGCCTAGGTAGGTTCCCTCTACTCTAGAAAGAAAAAGCTTCCAGGACTCACTTTTCTAACTCACTTGTTTTCTTAATCAAAGAGAATATTGGATATCCCATTGCTATTAGTAATCAGGGACCAGTTGTTCACAAAAACATGGAATTTCGAAATTTAGTTTTAAAGTTTTAAAAAGTTTTAGAGTTTTAAAGAGGGGCTAAGCAACATTCTGTTTTTCTCTCTCACAAGCTCCCTCTAAAGACCGCTGTATTGCATTGTATTGCACTGTATTCTATTGGAGGCGGTCCGCGCTGCTGAACATTGCAAGTGCGGTATCTACCGCTATAGGCCACGGTGGTGCATTTTACACCATTCGTTCGCCGTGTGATGACTCATTTTAGCATCCTAAACAGTATGAAACGGATTAATAAAATGAAAAATGTTGCATGTGGGCCTTTAAAGTCTTTTGAAAAACTGAATCTATAAGAATAATCGTACATCACATTTGCATATGTAGCCTGTAGTATTTGTTTTTGTGTGTGGGTGTGTACGTAACAAATGCATCACCTGGCCCTCTGTGTCTCTTCTCCATCCAGATGTAGCAGTTGCTCTGGGCGACTCCTGTCTGGGAGTCGAGGAAAGGCATCCTGACGCTCCGCTCCGCACACAGACGGGCATTGTAGTTATGGCACTGCTCCATGGCATCTCTGTAGTACTGCTCACCCAGCCTAGAACATAGACACACAAGACAGACAGATAGATAAGCACACAGAGTTCAGCACGTCTGGCTTAAAAAAAAAAAAAAGTGTGCAGAATGCAGAATGCAATACAATACAAACCTGCAGAAACTCGTGAATGCAAGCATACACATATCATATAGTGCAAAGAAACAATAGATAGCCCAAGGAAGTCATAACAAGCTAAACAAGCTATAAAGCTTAAAGAGACACTTTACTTTTCAAAGGCAGTAAAAGGACCCCAACAGAACTTCATACTGTAGGCAATTCCCATTTCTCTACACTATCTCTTTACCTCATTCTTCACCCTCTCTCTTAATGCACAATAGACAGACAACACCTACATTTCACTACATTTTTTATCTTTTAAAAAAAGTATGTGACAATAAATATCCTTGAATCCTTGAATCCTTGAACTAGAAAAGGGTTTTTCCACATAACAGAAGTGGGCCAACAATTTGGAAACATCCACCACCAACCCCTGCAAACTGGTCACTGTGTCTGCCTCAATCTCTATTCTCTTATCCTTGATGCAGTGAGGGGCTTGGAAGGAAAGGAGGGGGCCCGCCAATCTCCTCAGGTCTAAAATCAGCTTAAGATAATTCAACTTCAAAGGCCTTTGTGCTCTGCCTGGGTCCATCACCACAGGCTGGGTTACAGCACGGCTTAAACAACAGTGGTGGGAGAGCCTCAAAGAGAATGACAACGTAAGCAAAGGCTATGAACAGCTGACACAGTGTATGTGTGTGTGTGTGCAATCTATGTCTGTGTTGTGTGTGTGTGAGCAAATGTACTTAAAGAACACAAGCCAACATTTGGACAGTTGACAGAATGTTTACAGTGAGTGCACACATGCGTTGACGTGGTTGGCCAAGTAGGTTTTTGAGCAAGAGAAAGACAATTGAGACATGTATGTATGTAGATGAGTATAAAAGCGAGAGCAAGGAGAGTTTGTGTGTGTATATGTATGAGTGAGTGTGTGGCAGCAGCAGGGAACCAGACTGTGTCATTGTGACTCTGGACCCTGCCAGAGGGAGGAATGCGTCAGCAGGTGCTCTTTTGTTGGCCTGGCAACAGCTAACTGCCTAGAAGAGAACTGGGCTGCTTGCAACACCACCGCACAACTACTGTACTGTCGCCCCACTTCCCCGTTCCCTCTCTCGCTGCTCTTGTGAGAGGCCTCTTACTTATGCGGGCAGAAACCAAAAAAAGACCCAGCTTAGCTAGTGTATACATTTAGGGGGCTGCCGTGGCCTACTGCATCTCTCTCTTGGGGTTGCAGCCTGCTCCTTGATTAGTACTTCCATGGCTGAAGAGCCCTTAAGCAAGTCACCTGACCCCCTCACTGCTGCCTGGGTGCTGCTGTAACAGGCAATCCAGTGTTGGGTTAGTGGATTCTTCACCTCACTGTGTGAGGTGTGCTTCACCATTTCACGTTAGGGATAAATGCAGAGACCACATTTAGGCCTGAGGATGTACAGAACCATGCAGGACAAAACAACCTCTGATAAGGCATCTGACCTGACACATAAAATTTCTTTTGGCGGTTTGAAACAAAACACCCAATCACTACTACGGTTATTTATAATGACTTAAACAAAACTCAGCGATTACCAATACAGAATGGTATACATTTCGACTGCTCTGTATTGCTCTAGAGAAAGTAATTATACCAGCTTGTCATTCAAATCATGACAGAAAATGCCTTTTACACTGCACATATCACAGAGTTGGAGGATACCAAGCTACGAACTTTACTTCCTGTAATATCCAGTATTCATTACAAATCGTTCTGGCAGAGACAGTCTCTGTTGAACAGTACCAGGTTAGAATTTCAGTTCAAGCGTCATTAGAAATCTATGACTCTCGTCAAGTTCAAGCATCCCGAGTTTCTTTTCAGAACAACACAAGTAACGTTAACGTTACACAACACGTAAACTGGCGATGCGATTTGATTAACTTTCAAGTTAAGATGCCAAAATAGATTCACTTAAAGTTTAAGGTGAAAAATCCGAGACAACATTTGACAACTAATTTAGGTCTTTCCTATTATCGAAATCAACATCCACATAGCTAAATCTGATTCAGGACACGTTAACGTTATGTTTTCGGGACTTTAACTGGACCAACATGGCCGCGTGTGGCAGAACGATATCAATAATTATTTGGTCAATACGTTTACTTTCGCGCAATGTGTGTATTTTGTTCCTCCAATATAATAATAATTCTTGAATCAGTCAGGTGTAAGCGCTACTTCATTTGTACACCATCTGGGATATTAACACCACTAAGAACTGCAGTTGAACGCCTGACAGCACTAAAGGAGCCTACCACCACAACGCCTTCATTTCACGGTCGATGGTTGTCTCAATATAACTAGCATTAGCGACCAAACTAACGACAATAACAACTTTTCACAATACACAAATTCATTATTTGTGTAGCTATATGCTTTGCTAAATAGGTACACGCATCATTATTACCTAGCATGGACTCAATGACTGTCACAGTAAGTAGCGATGAGAGTGGCCATGTAGTTAGCTGGCTAAGTTAACTAACGTTAGCTCTCGATGGAGAAGGTTGGAACCGAGTGCTGCTGACGACTGCTGTAAATGTAGGCTATTTGAAGAAGCTCGTTTTACATGACAAGTAAACACTTGAGTTTGTGTTTCTATTATTGTGTACCTTAGTCAAAATTAGATAAAATAGAATGGTTACACAAGCACACCAACCAAAAAACACTTACAGTTTGACAACATTCTCCACGACGGCCGCCATCCTGGTTCGCCTACGCTTCACAGTGGGCAATTCGGTGCATGCGCAGTTGGAAGAATAAGCTCTAAAAAGGTCATGATACTCAGGAAAAGGTGGGACCTGTCAGATACAAGGATGGCATTTAAATAATGAATAAGTAGCGCTAACACGCTTGTCATTTATAGCCCTCTTATTTTGAATTTAATTTAATTCAATTGAAACAATCAAATGCATAACCACAATGCATCTTTCAGTGTAAGATGAGGACTTGGTGAGGTGATGGCTTTTTCGACTAGAGAAGATTAGCCTATAAAACTCAAAAATTCCACTTTTACAGCGAGTGATAACACTCAATGTTTTACAGAGGCTACTAAATCTTTATTTACTTTTCATAGTGTGTGTGGTCAACCAACGTGCATTGTCTTGTGTCCACCAGGCGGCTCTGCTGAGCTTTGTAAATTAAGCACTCGGACTGCTCGCATCTTTGACACACAAAAAAAAAGATTTACTGCGCTCTGTCAGTGAGGCCCTCGCGACCCTGAAGCTTTAGTCACATCCTGCAGTGCTGTCATGGCAGAGGACATTTCCTGTTTACCTTCTTGTGTTGCTAAGTAGCCTACTACAGTGTGTGGATAATAAAGCTAAATAAATAGATCATACACTGCACAATAGCTTAATTGTCAGTGATAGTATGAGAACATATTCCAAACTGGCCTACTTAGCGCAGATATATCCATAGTAACACCCCCTCCAAGTGAATTATCCAGACAAGAAAAAAGTGAGACTGTCCTGAGATACTGCATGCTGTTATAGCCTAAATCAAATATCAAGTTGTTTACAGTAGCCTACACACTAACACATTAAAGTATGTGGAGAATAGTACTCTTAGTTTTTGCACCACCACCTCTAAATCCCCCTCCCCCTTGTTCAAAGACGGTTGACAGGTTTTGAAAGCAGCCCACACATTGAGTCAGGCTCAATAGATGAGAGCCTCTCTGAACCCCCCCCCCCCCCCCCCCCCCCCACCCCCTTTTCTCTTTATTTTGTGTCTCTATCGCTGTTCTTCCCAGTGCTCTGAGCCACAAAGACACGCATACACATAGTTAGACATTGCACTTGAAACACTAATAGGCGAGACGGACTGGCGGGGTAGACAAAAAAGAAAAAAAGATAAAAAAAATAAAAAGAATAAAAAAAAATATTGTTTCCAGGATAACATACATTTCAAAAATATAATTAGTTTTGTGTTTACATGAGGGAGAATGAAAGAGAGAGAGAGAGTGAAAGAGACAAAGAGGGAGAGTTAGAAAGAATAGAGAGGCAGTGTCAGCCTTTTCAGCTGAACACATTCTACCCCTGCCTGCCAAGGCCTCTCATTTGCAGGGATGTGCAGACAGAAAGAGAAACAAAACACAATTGCACAAGGGTCTTTCTAGACGTCCCTTGGTCTGTTTTGGATCAAGATTACATAATTAACCACGCCCCTCTCCTTAGAGAACAGTTCTACCATGTGTGAATCGCTGTTAGTACACTTCAGATGAGTTTACCAAAAACCAAAAGATGTCTTAAATTGACTACATAGCATCACATCACAAGTTTTATTAATAATGGAATGCCTTGTTTAACTGGTGGGGGAAAGTTCCATAATGTTGCAAAGTTGTCCACATGACAGGATCTTTCCCTTGTACATCAAGGTATTTGTGAGTCACTTCTTACCTCATCTCCAAAATGTTCTGATCAGTTTCTTCAAACAACCCCCTCCATGACACATTCTCTCTCTCTCACACACACACACACACACACACACACACCTGCACTATGTTCAACCTACAATACCTACAGGTAAAAGGAGAAAAGAAGGCTTTTGAATTTTTTTTTTCTGAAACAATCTCCCTCTTTGCCTGTCTCACTCCTCTTGGCCCCCTCTCCAGGCCTCCTCAGGCACCCATCCTCCCTGCCCCCAGCCCCAAAGTGCATTCCCATGGAGCTGGGGTTGGCAGGGTCACGGGAGGGTGTGTTCAGGTCCCTGTGTTAATAATGTGACTTGGAGCGATTCCCAGGGCTATTCAGCTGCGTGGAGGGCCACACAGCAGTACTGGGCAAACACAAACACATCACGTATAGCATGCACACATACACACACACACACACACTCTCACACACACACGCACACACACAGAGAAGCATAAAAACACTGCATCTTAAGCACACACTTTGCTTTCTCTCCTAACTCATTAAACCACTAATACTACTGCAAGTAATGTGTTACTCTCTAATGTGTGTTTTAGCATCTCCCTTTAAATTCACATTGTTATGTTGTATGGCCATGGGGTTGCATTCCCACTGTGGATATATTGATAGGCAGGCCCACAAAAGTATTCATCTATTCCTGAGACCCTACCACACAGCTTTTAGTGAGTGTTTGTTGAAACCAGCAGAACCCCCTGTGGCAGTGACCCAAAGACACGTCTTTTAGTGTTGGCTTCTAGCACTTGATGGTGGTTGACAGATGTAGAATAAAGCTTCACAGTTGTTGGGAACAGATAGACATGGAATACGTTTTCTGGTGTTTGGTGTGTGCATGCACAGATAGATGTAGAATAAGGTTTTGTGTTGTCTTTTTCCCCATTCTATTCTTCCCCCAAATAAACACTTTTCATTACCCCCCACCCCCCTACCCTTTCTTCAGCCCATCATACATTCTCATTTGTTATGGTCTGGGTCTGTCTAACTGGGTTCAAGTTGAGTTACAAGTGCAGCTAATGAAAAAGAATCTTCCTTCCATGAGATTGACAGGTTGGATCTGAAAGAGCTGCATAAAGTAGGGTACTCGCATAAACACAGAGTAAATCAAACTCACAGGTCCACTCGTTAAACAAGCACTGAATGGTTTGAAAATGGGACGTTAAAAAATTATTTTCATGGTGTAAGTGAATCAGGAACTGGCTTTGTAAGTGACCATAAAACTTCAACCCTCATTTAGCCTTGTCATATGTTCTAGTAGCAGACAAAAATACGCACAATGCAATGTTTTCTACACAAAAAATAACATTTATTCATAGTCATGTACAGCTAGGAGTCAACATACATTTCACCCTTCAGCCAAGTGCACATTTAATCCCAGCAGATATCACTGTATCACAGCAGCAGCAAGACTGACTGTCTTGGAACAGGGCAAAACCCACTGAAAGTTGACAGTCTATAACTGTGGAGCTTATCTACTAGTAGCTGTGTGGTGGCCTTCCAGTCAAAACTGTTTTTAGCAGTCAAACTGAATGTGGGGTGTTGTGTCTATCGTGTCTGTCCATAAGGATATAAAGCCAAAGAAAGAAAAAGCCACACTAACACACAGAAATATTCATTTATAGGATGCAGTTCCCTGCCTGTGATTTCTGCTCCTCCATTCAGCGGTGTTGTGAACGGACAGGAAAAAGATGGTGTCACAAATCAATGTGGGTAAATTTGGAGTGTTAAATGTGAGACTTTGTAGGCATCTCTGGCTCTAATTGAAGAAGAGGGAGTTAAAGGAGAAATCAGATGTAAATCAACCCATAGCCCTGTTGTTACCAAGGTCAAAAAGTGTATTCACTTGATAAAAGAAAGAATGAAAAAAAAAATTCACATATTTTTCCCTACAAACAGCATTTAATGACCTTGCACAACAGGGCTGTTGAATGATTCACACTGGATTCGTCCTTTGAGAAGCTCTAAATCTCAGGCACTTCTCATTGGACAACAACACCTCAGACTGAGTGGACATTGTGAGAGAGCCAGGAGTGGGAGCTCAGCCAGCAGCAGAGACCTTATGTAACATGTCAGCCACATACACACACACACACACACACACACACACACACACACACACACAATCATAAATGATATCACAGAACTCTAGAACTTTCTCCTCCTGTGGGACATCTAATCGTGCTCTCAGCATATGAGGTGAAATGCACTGTCATCCTAACTAGCTATTTATACACATACAGTATACACAGCTTATCTGCGTGACTGACTACTAAGTCACATTCAAATAGAGTACAGCTCTGAAAGTCTCAAAACAACATGCTGCCCTGCACATGTGATGTAAAAATAGCTCTTAAACAATAACGTCAAAGCACCTCAAGTGTTGAAATGAATTTAACGTAGCAGACATGATGGTTAATGAGAGCTTACAAAGTTTATGTATGAATTACAGTGGTATAAAGTGAAGTGAGTGGTAAATCATCATGCCAGGACCTTGTGTTAATGTGCATCAGGAACAAAGGTCGTGTTATAGGGGTTTTCAGTTTCAGTTTGTGGATTGGCAGAGATTTGTGTCAGTGACTATAAGATTAAATGGTTTTAATCAATAACCTTTCTAATCTTGGGTTATTGGTCCTGCTTAAATGGTCACTTCTTGTGATTTGTGTTATTGTTTGTTCATCTCCAGTAATCTACTATTAGTGTCTACCATTTATACTGTACATTCAACATATATATTACAGAAATCGAAGTGCAAAGTACCCATGCTTCATTTGAAAACAACAAAAAAAGATCTCTCCTCGCCTTGGTCTACTTAACCTTCCACCAATCATCTATTGTAAAAACAATTCACATTCAAATCAAAGAAGGCAGATTACAAAAATGTCAATGCAATAAACTGAAAAACAGCAATAACTTTCTCTATGAATGTGAATCAATCTTCCATTCTATTTTTCAACCACCACAACTGCAAACATAAAGCTCAATGTGTGTTGCTCTATTGCAAACTTTATTGCTCTTACGTCATTTTAGTTAACGCAAGTTCCAGTCGTTTTTTTTTTTTTTTTCCGTTTTTTTTCCTGACCTGTCTCTGAAACTCATGGTTCCTTCAACTACCATGACAAGAGATGAGACACCCTGGAGAGATAAGTGCAGGTGGCTAGCTAGCACTAGCACACAAGCACCCCTATCCACACTACCCCTCAACCTTAAATAGAGAGAGGGAGAGAGAGAGAGAGAGTGAGAGAGAGAGAGAGAGAAAGAGAGAGAGAGAGAGAGAGAGAGAGAAAGGGGAGCGTGAAAGAGAGAAGTCAAGAAGGGCAGCAGCTACAGCTGTGGCTCCCCAAACACACTGGAAACTCAGACAACAGACACCCACGGCCCTCCATCCTCAACGGTCCAAAAGTCAGTCTTCAGGGAAAAAAAACCCAGTAAAGACTAACAACTGAAAACAATCTGCTTTTTTCTTGTTTCGTTTGTCTTTTTCTATAGAGGTTTCTGAGTTGCTGTTTCACAGCAGTGGTCAGCTATGTCAGATCCTGTAAAAATGCATCAAGAATGTGCAGTATTTGAAGCTCTGCCATCTCTACTTGTCCTCAGTGTAAAACCAAAGCCATTGCAGCGGTAGAGTGTGAAAGACCCTGAGGGACTGGGAGGGGGGCCTCCACATTTACCGGCTCGCTTGCGAGGCTCAGGATGAAGTCATCACTCCACTCTGAAAGGTCAACTGTTCCCGCGGTGCATTCTCTCTTTTGAGAAAAAAAGGAAAGACATGGAAAAAAAAAGCAAAATGAACAGAGAAATCGGGTCAAGGTCAGACCAGGCCTCCAGGACAGAAACTTTCTGGAAATTCAGCCACAGAAGGAAAGCTTTGCCAGACAAGGTAAAGAGTAAAAACATGTTGAAAAAAAGTTCAATATATCTACGCAGTTATTATAAAGTTCATGTTTTACCAGTCTGACCAGCAGTTCATTTAGGAAGGAAAAGAAATACTATAGAGAATGACAAGAAGAGAGGGTCATTCTGGAGCACTGCTGTTTTAAGATCCTTCACAGCATGGAACATTTCTAACAGCCCTGGTAAAAAAAAACAAACAAAGAAAAAATAACGCAAATCACTCAAAGTAACCAGCAGATGGAAGAACTATTTCTCTTTTTTGTCACTTCATTCTGTCTTTTGTTCTTTTCTCCTCCGACTGAGCACATAAACATGAATTACTAGGACTGCAAAGCACACCTTAGTCGTCCAAGAGACAGATGCACGTGTGGAAAAAGTAGTAAAGGGAGAGATGCATGTGGATGGGAAGAACATAACACCATGAGTGGAGGGGAATAGTTTTAGGGTGTGTGCAGGGGGTGGGGGTGGTGCATGGGGCTTCGTCCTTAGGTGTAGATCTCCTGCCTGCCTCCTGACATGCAACCTCCATTGAGCCTCTCCAGGTGCTGGCTGTCCATGATCTGCAGCACCTCGTCAAGGATGGAGGGCCCCAGATCCAGGTGTAGGGAGAGCAGGGAGCCGGCGTGGGACAGGTATGGCCTGTCCTGGAGCCCAGCGTCCTCCTCAGGGGTGCTAGTGTCTCTGGCCAAGCTGTCGTCCTCGCTGGAGCGCGTGGGGCTGAAGTGCGAGGATGTGGTCCTTTCCGGGGAAGCCAGGGCGGCGGGCCGAGGGGAGGAGGCCAGGGGCCGGTCCTCCAGGTGTAGCCGGGGAGGCTTGGGCGGCGGGGCCTGGTGGGGCAGCGGAGGAGAGCTGGGGGTCATCTGCACCAGTGAGGTGGGAGGCTGGGGCACAGCTGTGATGGTGGCGGCGGTGGGGAGAGTGAGTGCCTGCACGCTGCCAATGACCGGGAGGGACAGCGCGTTCTTCAGCAGCGGTGAGCTCTCGGACGACGGAAGGTGCCCGCTCACGCTCGACGTGCGGCTGAACTGGAACTCGTCGCCACCCGAGGCGGCATACTGAGACAGGGCGTGGCGACCCTGTTGCCCTGGCAACAAGTGAAACTTGCCCTGCAGGAAGGACAGGTCACCAAAGAGGTCGTCGGCGCCGCCGCCACTGCCAATGTGGATGGTGTGGCGGAAGTCCCCGAGCGGAGGGCTGATCATGTCTGAGGACAGGAGGTCCCGCAGCTTCTCCTTCTTGCCTTTGCGACTACGCCGCTTCAGGTAGATGGGGGCCTTGGCGGACATCTCCGGAACCTTCCCTCCCGGGCAGCAGAGAATGAGGTCTTGCAACAGGGTGAGCGAGGGGATGTGGAGTGAGAGAGAGAGAGAGAGAGAGTGGGAGAGAAAAAGAAAGGAGAAAGACAGAAAAGGGATAGAATGAAAAATGGAAAGAGAGACTACAGATAGAGGATTGACTAGCGGGCAGGTAAGTAAGAGAATGTCAAGGACAGAGAAACAGACAGCAAAAGTGTGAAGTTTTTCCTGTTTTCAGCAGCGGGAGAATGCTGCTTGCTGTTTGAGATCCCGACCAATTCCTTATGTCCAAAGTTCAACCCTGTGGTGTGCCAACGCTTCTGCAAACAATGCAGGCCAAGACGAAAATCTGCACTCTGTGTTTTATTCCACACAAATCCCTTCCGACACGTCCTTTCCTGTTTTTCAACGGCGGCACTTCAAAGATGGTGTCGTCATTGCCGACGGATCTGAGATGACTTTCCCACCACTTTCTCAGCTGACTGGACACTGCGTCAACACCAGCCTGCAAAGGAAGAGAGAATAAGAGAGAGAGAGAGAGAGAGAGAGAGAGAGAGAGAGAGAGAGAGAGAGAGAGATGAACACTTAAAATACCTCACCACTGGTGCTACTTCTACAGTGAGGAAGACACACGCTATAAATAGTTGGAGGGCCATTTCCTTCCTATTGCCTTTATTTACAACTTTGGAAGTCTCCTGTGCACTCCCAATGACAAACAAGAAGAAAAATATATACATTTCAAGCCATGACCACATTACACAGACAACTTCATCCGTAAACATCTTTGACCCTTTTACATAATAAGTTTAGTGAACAAGGTAGAGACACACATACACAGGCGCCTTGTATTTTCTAAAATATGTGGATAAAAGTATAATCAGAATAGAAATAATCAGAAAAAGACAAACCAACCTACATTTGTATTATGCGATTAGCAGGCAAGATAAAACATTCACAGTCACATTATGTTAATATTGAGAGAACGATAAGACACTAGCAAACTAACCTGTAATATCTTGAAACAAAGACAGCCAAATGAACCGATTATAGCAACCTACTTACTGAGTTTATGGCAGAGAGTAAAGTGCATGGCTGACAGCACGGCCCTCTTTTAAGCTAGTAATAAAAAACACTGGCTCCACTGTAAATGTGTAGGGCTACTTTAAATCCTTACAAACTAAAAAGTATACTGTACGTTAGGAAGTGTGTGTGTGTGTGTGTGTGTGTGTGTGTGTGTGTGTGTGAGAGAGAGAGGCCGAAATAACTGGGAGGAAGAACTGTTTGTGTACCAGAATACCAGGAGGTGAAGTTCAGGTTATCCTAAATAGCTAGCATGCGTCTGATATTACAAAAACTCACACTACTCAAGTTACAAGAGTCAGTGCTGTGCCCATTAAATATAAACTATGGAGACCTTTAAACATGGCAAACATTAAAAACAGAAGAGCACAGAACACTATTTGTGTGTGTGTGTGTGTGTGTGTGTGTTTATGTGTAGTCTGTGTGTACGCTTGTACCAGAATAAGGAACGCGTACATGTGTTACTGTGCCTTTCCATAACGTCCCTATAAGAACCTTTCACTACCGGCTACTGTGCCTTACATGGCCAAAAGCAGCCAGCACACCTCTCCACTGACACTGTGCAGGACACTATACTCGACCATTACAGAAAACACAACAGCGGCTTGTGAGCTTAGGCAGCTATGCATGCACACACACACACACGCACGCACACACACACGCCTTGCACACATACACATGCGCGCACACACACGCACACAAACACAGAACACTCCAGTATCATTCCACTGCTGCATAGTGAGAATTGTGTGGGAAAGATTTTGGTGATACCAGAGTTTGTTGGGAGAGATTGTGGAGAGGCTAGTGCTTATATATACGGATGTGCGTGCACACACACACACACACACACACACATGCACACACACACATACACACACACTCTTTGTCACAAAAATGTGAAAAGATATGGTGTTTATACACATAAGCTTACAACCAAAAGCATACAATACAGCACAATCAGTAGACTAAACACCCATAATCTCTCTCTCCCCCACCCACCCACCCACCCACCCATGATGAACATGTCTATGACCAAAACACAAAAGAAACACAATTGAACTCATTAAAGCCAGTGGCAAAAGCTGTGTAAAAGTTGTAAATAACGGAAATTTGTAGTTATTGTAGCTAAAAGTGATAATCTGGCTGATCAGGCCTGGTTGGTTGGTTGTTGTCTTTCATAAATGGCTTCCACGTAAGAAGTGGGTGACAGGGACTAATGAACTAGATAAGACTCTATATACTGCTGATTAAGAGATGCAGGTGTGTGTGTGTGTGTGTGTGAGAGCTGTACGAGTACATCTCTGTGAGTGTATGTCACAGTAAAGTGAATGAAACCTTAAATGCTAGTGTTTTCATGTTTTCCAGAAAAGATGACAATTAGCAATGCAGTTTGTGTTGTGTTGTGTTTTTCCCATGTCTGACAGTGTGTGTGTGTGTGTGTGTGAAAAGAGAGAGAGAGTAAAGACAGAGAGAGAGAGAGAGAGAGAGAGAGAGAGAGAGAGAGAGAGTGTGCATGTTCACTGGCCTGTGTAGATAATGATGATTTAGATAATGAGCAGCACAACAAGAGCGGAATGAGAGGGACCATTGCTCTCAGCTGAGCCCTTGCCCTCAGCCCACCACCCCAATCCTCCTCCTCCATCCTTTTTTTGTGTACTTTTTTTGTTTTTTTGTGTCCCTTTATCGTTCAACTGCTTCATCTGTTACTGTTGTGTGCTCCTCTTTACATCCTGCACTTTCTGTAACGCTCTGTAGCTGCATGGCTTCACTAAATGGCTTCATACTGATGCCTTATGAAGATGTATTCTCTCTTTCACTGCCTCTTATAAGCTGAACACAAAGAAACATTGTTGCAATGTTAGTGCCATAAAGCTAATGCAGGGTCCATCTTTCTTTGAAAAGTCTGTAACTGTTTAGATTTCAGTTGCCACTCCTCACACCATTTTCTGATAAAAAAGGCCTGTATTCAAACAAACTGCAAATTCTTCAGATAGTATAAGAGAATATGAAGCACAAACATGAAATCATTTTTAACTTAAAAAATTAAATAATTACTTTATTTTTTGGATAGTGACAGTGAAGAGACAGACAGGAAATGAATGGGAGAGAGAGATGGGGAAGGATCGGCAAAGGACCACAGGTCGGAATCAAACCCGGGTCACCAAAGTCATGGAACGATGCCTTAGCCCGCTGAGCCACAGCGCCTCATAAAATCATGAATTTATCAAACAATACTTATTTTCAACTGATCTCTGTTCTATGTTAACACCGTCTCTGAGACTGTTACACTCTCGGTTCACTTCTCTGTTTACCACAGTTACACTCTCAGTGTTACACTCTCTCTGTTCACTACCCAACTGTGTTTCACATTCTGAAACTTTCATTCCCCGATCCCAATTTTCTCCTTTTCATAGTTTCTCCATTTTTTGTCATCTCTCTCTCTCTCTCTCTCTCTCTGCCTCAGTCTCTTCCTCCCTCTCTTTAATGGTCTGTTGTTTGTGTTGAATTCTCTGCAGTGGTCCATAACCGGCCAAATCCTGTTTGGTGAACTAAAAACAGAATCGTATCAAACTTATCATTATAGAGGGGTCACATTAACCTATTAAAGTAGCTATTGCAGATACATAGTTATCCAGGCTTTAAGTTGATTATTACCCGGGAAAAATGGTTTTGGACACAGTGTTCATGACAACGGCTGTGAATATTTAAAAAAAGGCCGAACCGCCAAGTGAGCACGTGCTCTTGAAATGAGAGGTTTTAAGGCTATTGTTCTGGGGTTTGTGTTTCCTAAATCCACATCAGAGAAGTAGTTTGAGTAGGTCCACTGAGGGTTTACTGGGGGTGTTACAGTTTGACTTATCTGTGTCAAGGTCAGTGGTCAATCTAATCTTCAGTCAACAGTGAATTCATAGCTGGGTGAAAACGTTCTTTTTATCACGCGCCACAGGAAAAATCTGCCGATGATTCAAACATACTCACACCCACAGTATTTCTCATGATTTCCACTGGTTGTAGCCTGCTGACCCTGCTACTTTGGGAGACAGCTAAAACTACCTCAAGGTCACTCTGAGGCTACAGTATTGGCTACAGCCTTGAGATACGGCATGCTACTCGTTGGCATCTTTTTCTACTCTCATTGTATCAGATCCGTTCCTTCCCGAACAACTCTGACCACAGCAGGCCCACACCAATCCCACAGCCATGAAGTGTTAGGATCCGAATCTGATGACCCAAATACCACCGAAATCCGCCAAGTCACCACTGACATGCTCACATCTCAGTTAAGTGGACAAGTTACCAAGAAATGTAGACTGAAAATTCAAGAAGACATTAACTGTTTGTTACACATACAGTATACCACACAAGTTATTTATCCTGTCACATGGTTGAAATGTCTGATGATTGCAAATGCATGATGGTATTATGTCAGAGTGAAGAATCAGCATTGTTCACAGTATATCGGTAAATCTGGGGAAGTCTTGTCTGTGTCTTGCGAATTTAATTGCTCAGGTTCATGAGTCATATCCTGTCCATGAAATCCACATGTTGCTGTTCAAAGTATGTAACTGTCAAAGAATTTAGCAGCCTAAATAAGAGTGCATGATCTGCCATTATGCTTTTACTAAGGCACACCGTCCCACCAGTGGGACGCCCCCCCCCCCCCCCCCTTTTTTTTTTGTATGGTTATGCTTGTGTCATTCAATGCCAGAAGGAGTAACTTCAAATCAAGCAAACAGACATGAAAGCCCAGGGTCTTAGCTTTCATTTAAAACTAATTTTATGTTTCTAGGTAAAGAGGTTTTCAAGTTATAAACTTTTGAATGTCAGTAGGCCCTCTTGTTTACAAAAAGTTCCTATGGGAGTTTACATAGGGGTCCCAAGCAAAACGCATAGACATATCTTTACAAAGATTATTGTGAAAAGTCATGTTTTTGACTTCAATTTTTTTGTGTAGCAAGCTGAGAAATTGAGTTAGGGCCTAGATTTATTGATTTGGGGGTATCATAAGGATGGTACCTTCATATCTTAGTTAGTTCATAGACATTTGAAATGAGCGGGAAAAAAATCTTAGTTCCAACCTCTGTAACTCACAGAAACATACATATTCTTCTAGAACAAAATTTGAGGATGTCACCTTTCCAATGGTATGAGGCACATTCCTGAGTCTAAAACTGCATTAACCTGCCATCACAATACAACAAAATGCTTTCCATGAATTACCATCCATAGCACTGCCCTTACTGCCCTATGAGTGCTCATTTTGTGTGAGTGACATTTTCCCTCTCTACTGGTCCTCGTTGTTAAGGCAGAGGAATGATAAATAACGTTGCTTCCAAAGCTCAATAGCAGCACAATGACCGGGCCTCGGAAAGCCGGTTCGTTTGTTGGATAATACATGGAACATACTGTCACAACATTTTTTGGAGTACCTCACCGATTCAGGGTGGACACAATGGATGCTGTGAGAACTGAGAGGTGCATTGTTTAGTTCTGTGCGCTCTGATGACAGCTTACTAACAATGCTGCCACTGGCACTAGTCCCATTGAAAGCGGGGTGAGAAACATGGCGATGACAAAATGGTTCTCTAGGCAATAGGATAATCATAATTCTGAAGTTTTTTTTTCTTTTTCTTTATTCTGTGAATCAGCTGTAGTGATAGTATCAAATATCTAGTGGTAGTTACCCACCTATTATTTTGTGTTTGACAGTGCCGTTTTACTCAGCCTATAGCCTACATTAATAGGCCCTAAAACAATTTGGGATAGCCTAAACATCGCATGCACCACAAACACTGTAATTCAGTACCGAACCGAACATTGAACACTTTTAAAATTTCAGTTTTCTCGTCAAAGTAAGGGTTAGAAGGCTACAATTATTCAATGATGATAGCCTACTGTAAATATAAATTAGAAAAGTCTCTCTCTATAAAGTGGGATTTCATAAGTAACATAACCATAGGCTAAGTAACACAGAGAAAAAAACATTACGTTTGGTGAAGCTGCATAAAAGTTTTCAAATACAACTGTGCTGTAAATCATTGTAAACTGTACTCTATAAAAATCCATAACCTATAGTTCATGACTTGCCACAATCAAACATTATCGTTAAAACCGCCCTCTGCATTTTCTATCACAGCCAGTTTTTATTTACGGACTATACGGCTTAAGCTACCTTACGCAATATAGTCACACCACGCAGTTAAGAACTAATCAGCTGCTTCATTTTACCTTGAAAAGTCCTATCGCCACTCCTGACAGTTTCTCGTCTCGTCCGATCGTATGATATCCTTTAACAGCATGAAATCTACCTATACAGGGCAGCACCACTGGCCACTGATGACTTAAGCAGTGTCGGGGGTTCACTATGCAAAGTGATGCTTAGGTTCCGGCGCCATAGAAATAACTTGTACACCTGATACCGTAGCCGTGTAGTGAGCATTTGCTGATACTGTAGAACCAGAGACGCGCAAGGGACAAGCCTCTAGCTCTCACGCAGAAACGTGTTCCGCAATAGGCTGCCACAGCGCCGCATTCAATTGGATAGAGTCGATGTTAAAATCAAGGAGCTGGATTTCGCCGCAAGTAGTGTCCACAAACTGACCACTGATCACAGCCGCCGTCAAAGAAAAAAACGGACACGCCAGTTCACGGACACGCCAGCTCCACACACAACTTGATTTCAAATAAAACGGCAAAGGTCAGGAGTTAAAAACAGTGACGAATAAAGGATTCACACTTACACTCTGCCTTTCACCGGTCTCCTGAAATCCACACCAGGGTTTTCTTTGCGCTAGAGCTGAACGCCACACTTCTTCCTTACTGTTGGAAATTCCAGCAGGTCAAATCCGTTTTAGCGACCAAGGCGCACATACTCATATGCACACGCACCACAAGAAGCATGCGCTTACTCACTCTAACTGTTACACACCCCTCAGCTACAGATAACCACATATCCCCTCTCTATCACCCATATCCCCTCCCACTCACCCATCTCTTTCACTGTCTCAGACTCTCTCTTTCTCCACACACACACACACACACACACACACACACACACCTCTCACTCTGTATCAAACTAAATGTCTTTTCTCCATGTTTTTTGTCAGGAAGGAAACTGTTGTGCTGGAACGGCAGTTTTCTCCCATGATTAACAATGTAAGGCAGTCACAGTGGAGAAACACCCAAGGCGCTGGCCCCAGGCCCAGCTTGATGCTTAACCTTACCCTGCCTGAGTGGACCCTCTGTCTGCTGGTCACAATCCCCCCACCAAGACCCATGAGAGCTGAAGCCAAAGGAAGTAATTAATAGGAGCCATGCTTTCTGCAGGACAAGAGCCTCAGTGAATTCGCTGGTCTGCCAGTGACCCTCCTGGAAATGGCTTGCCTTGCACTTGAATATTTCATTTTGCAACCAGTCAATGCCAAGGGAACAAGAGAAACCTTTTTAGGGTTTCTGGTTGGTGACTTTTAATGGGGCAACTTAAAGAAGAGGAAAGGAAGAAGAGACTAGATGAGAAAGGAAAAAAAGACAGAAAAAATGAGCACGAAACAAAAGATTAGAGAGTAGTGAACTGATTATTTTGTGATTTAGTTTTCCCAAGGGCAACAATTTAGTGTCACCAGAGAAGAACGTCTCACAGCCCTCCCATCACAACATCAAACAGGGGGAGATGAGGGCGCTGGGATCAAAGTCATCCCATATGGCTCCACAGACGCTCAGATTCCAACCTCATTAAAGGGACCCTTATCACTCATTTGTTCTAATTCGCATATAGTGCCTTATCCCCCCCTCTTTAGGAATTAGGCCCGCCGTCTTGGATTATCAAGGCAAAATGAATTCATCTGCATACAGGGCATTTGGTGTGCACACTTGCATGGATGCACATGCACACACACACACATACATACATACATACATACATACATACAATCATATTAAAGATATTGTTCCAGCTATTCAACATCCAACTGTCTGCTTTGCTCTGCCATTTAGTAGTTTCCAAGTTAAAAGAAGTCTCCTGATCAAAAAAGAACGAAATTCCCACACATACTCTGTAGTGAGTGGGTCTTGCTGTATCACTCCACTAAATGACTTCCCGGTGAGGAGTTTGGGATTAGCTTTCAGACTCTCATCTTTCTTTTATAAACTGGATGTTTCGGGGTGTCAGTTATCTCCCATGGCTGAATCTTGACCATGCAGTGAAGCAGAACAAGTCTGGCAAGTCATGTGATTTATGCTCAGGGCCAAGCAGACTTTTTAAGGTCTGGTTACTTTCTAGTTTGTACAAGGGTAAGAGATGCTGGAGAAGAGGAACGACAGAAATGTATTTCTGTAAATCAAGAATGCATTTTTAGATTACCATTCACCTCTTATGTGTTAAGTTAGGCTAAAAGACACAACAGACTTAAATGACTTAGACTAAATTTAAGAAAGTCTTGTGCTTTTTAACACCGTTCCCTAAGCTCATTGTGCTGTAGACAAACCACAAGTAAATCTTGGGAGAAAAGACGTAAAAGACACAGCAATTTATGGGTCCACATTCATAGTTTAGAGCTAACACCGTTCTCTGTGAAACATCTGCAACCTGTATCAGGCTGTATGCAAAATGAAAAACGTATGATAGGTTGACCTACAGTAACACTAGTCGTTTGATATTAGATGTTTCACTACAAAAAGGCTGTTTTGCTTTACTCAAACTATTCTGTGATCTAAGAGAGAAAGTATTGTCAGTTATTTAAACAGACACCACCCAACATGTGGAAAGCAGAGACACCCAGTCCAGGAGAGCCAGACATGGCTCTGTTACAGCCCTGTGCAACTGACTCCCCTCTGATGGATGTTTGGGCACACACTCAATTAGTCATTAGATCAAGTTTGAATTTCTTCCCCAAAAGGCAGGCTCTGACACAACTCTGATAGGATATCTGAACTCTAACCCAGCTTGGCCACGCTTTTTCCTGCTATTTTTCTTGCAAGGAATTCACTACGATCTACAAAAACAAACCTTATGCTCCAGAACAGTGTGTGAAAATGCATATTTGGTTGAAAGACAAGGTTCTAGGATTAGAGCAAGGCATAGTCTCTCTCTCTCTCTCTCTGTGTCTGTGTGTGTGTGTGTGTGTGTGTGTGTGTGTGTGTGTGTGTGTGTGTGTGTGTG
>JAGFZM010004107.1:0-10416 GCA_017657215.1 Limnothrissa miodon
CATTTCCGTCAGATGCATTGACGTATAGCTGAACTCATCTCAGGACATATGTCCTTCTGTAAATACAATGCTGCTCTGTATCTGAGTCAACACAGGGGCAGCACATCAAACACTGAGAGTACACTCAGAGGTTTCATAGATTTAATGAGTTTCTCTGGTCACACGACTGCCTGATGCTTCTGACCACTGCTTTTCCACAACTGGATAGCTTAGAAACAGTAGCCACACAAGTTTTCTGTCACTCAGTGAATAAAAGGCACTAAAACACCTGGTTGAAATTAAAAGGGGTGTGTAAAATGGAATTGGGCAGACAGAGACAGATAGACACAAACATATATAATTTTATCAAAGATCTTTAAATAAAGATATTTTTACAATTTCTGCTTTAATCAAGCCAAATGGAAATTATTTTGTTTCAGCAGCCTTAAAAACATACACAAGCACAGATACACAAACAAAAATACTTTCACTCCTAAAACAGCCTGAGGTTCCCATCTAAGTGCCAAGGTAAGACTGTGAGACACCTTGTATATAAGACATTAATCAACACATTGCAATAGGGTGGTCCACAAGAAAGTAAATGTTCTCCAAGGTAGGGAAATTTCAAGTGTACTGCATCTGATGATTTTAAGATTAGAAATACAGCATCATGCCTGTCCTGAGTAGTCGCAGGTAAAGGAGTGAGCAAAAGATGTTGGCAAGCTGTCCACATGTCCACAAAGTCTGTCAGAGGTCTGGTGGTGAAATCGAGCAGAGGTTCCAGAGGACTGGGGACCCCTAATGGGGCAGCTACTTCTCCCAAGACCCCTCATAAACGTTACACTAATGAAAGCATATAAGCTTTAAGCCATTTGTTCTGTTTGACTGTTTTACTCTCAATACTAACATTTCTGTTTCACCAATGTAGGAATAGTTTTTAACAATGTAGGAATATTTTTAAAATAAGTTTTTTTTTTTTTCAAATTGTAGCAGACATTTTCACAGATTCCCGATTCCCAATCAATGTGCTGCAAACACCATTCTGAGAACCAATTAACTACTGTCTTATAAAAAAGTTGACTTATATTGTCAATTCAAAGGTATCATAGAACACGTTTTTTGACCATCAGAAATTGTTTTTTGAAGGTCATTGATTGCGTATGCAAATTTGTGCGTCTGAAAGGGACTGCTGGAGTGTCTTATACAGGCTCATTTAAAAGGGTTACAATGTGTAGTATAAATAACTGTAGTTAATATAATATTCTGTATTGAAACTATATTGACAAACCTGTGACCAACCCTGTTGAGCAGCCCATTGTCTAATCAAGTTCACGACCCTGTGACCATTGTTTCTGTCGCCAATGCAATACACATCATGTCAGCCGACAATTAATCACTATAGCCTCCGGAGACAACATTGTTGACGCTAAGGCAACACACATCGTGAATGATGCTTAAATATTGTCGTATAATGTCCACCTGAAGGTGGAAACTCTGTGCTGTGTCCTCCGGACTTTCCCCATAGTCCGTAGTCCATAATGTTGTTGCAACTAACTAATAAATGTTCTCACCATTGTTCACAGCATCCTGACCATGTCTGTCTGCACAGTTTATGTTTATGGAACACAGCAACGTAATTTTTATTTTCTACAAACGAAACGATTCGTATAAGTGTCAAGTAGAACAGTCATACTGCATGCATGTGTATTGCATTTTAGTGACTAACTCTGCTCTCTGTAGGAAAAGAATTTAAAAATTAACTACATTTCAAACTCTGCTTCTGTCTCCCTCTGCAATGTGTCTTTAGCAATGGCTGACCTAATACATCCTCCAGATCAATAAGAAAAAATAAAATGATTCCATTTCCTTGGTCCTGGCCTGTTCCTCCGACAACATGAACTACACATGCTTCTCCGAAGCAAGCAATGTCACTACAGGTCCTCTGGGGGGACATGAGGTCTGGGAGGTTGTCCTCATCGTCCTCATCACTGGCCCCCTCTCCTTCATCACCATTCTGGGCAACCTGCTGGTCCTAGTCTCCTTCCGGGTCAACGCTCAACTCCGCACCACCAGCAACTACTACCTGCTCAGCCTGGCTGTTGCCGACCTCATCCTGGGCGCAGTGTCCATGAACCTCTACACATCTTACATTATCACAGGCCGCTGGACATTGGGCCATGTGGCTTGTGATGTCTGGCTCGCGGTGGATTATGTTTCCAGCAATGCGTCCGTCATGAACCTGTTGGTCATCAGTTTTGACCGGTACTTTTCAGTTACACGGCCCCTGACCTACCGGACCAAAAGGACGCCAAAACGAGCCGGTTTGCTAATTGCTCTGGCTTGGACCGTGTCTTTCGTCCTTTGGGGTCCGGCTATTTTGTTCTGGCCCTATGTGGTTGGCCGTCCGCCAGGGGACGATCATGACTGCTCTATACCATTCTTCAAGGTGCCACTGCTCACGTTTGGGACGGCCATTGCTGCCTTCTACCTGCCCGTTTGCATCATGGTAATCCTGTACTGGAGGATTTATGGGGAGATTGAGAACCGGTCAAAGGGACTTGCCATGCTCCTGGGTCAGAATGGAGGAGGAGGTGGAGGGGGCACCAGGAACAATTCCCAACAACCAGCTTATCCTGACAGTGCACAGAGCAGTCTGAGGGGCTCCGGGACACCTCAGACTCCTTTAGGTCCGCAGAAGAGCCTGAAGAAGCAGGTGGGCTGCTTCCCAAAAAATGTGAGAGTGCAGCAACTCGGCAATGGGAAAAAGGTGGCAGCCATCTTGGAGCTAGCATCCCAGAGGTCCGAGGGTAGTTTCAATGAAGTCTTCAGTCGCAACAGTTGGAGTGGCGACAATGAGGAGGAAGACGATGGTGTGGTCTCAACCTCTACTGAGGAGGAACTGGAGCAGGAGATCAAAGGGTCTAACAGCACAACCACCATCAGGATGAAGGATTTACATGAGGCCTCATATGGCCATCAGGAAATTAAAATTTTACCCAGGGCCTCCATAGTAGGACCCACACCCGGCCAGTCAAGCATGCAATTCTCCTTAAACGGGCCTACAAAGGACCCAGGGCCTTTAAAGCAACAGAAAGGTAAACGCAGACGCAACATGATCATTCGGGAGAAGAAGGCAGCCCGGACGCTAAGTGCTATCCTGCTAGCCTTCATTCTGACCTGGACACCATACAATGTCATGGTGTTGGCTTCACTGTCATACTGCGTGCCAGACAAGCTGTGGCAGCTGGGCTATTGGCTATGCTATGTCAACAGCACTGTAAACCCTATGTGCTATGCCCTTTGCAACAAGTCCTTCCGCAGGACCTTCAAGTCACTCCTGCTCTGTCGTCTGACCAAACCCTCTACATGGAGCACCAGTCACCGAAGTCACCACACATCTGCCCGGATGCAGGCCTGCAGTACTGTATGACAAACACGAACACACACACACACACACACACACACACACAGGCTTTAGTCACTTCCAAAGACACAAATGTGTCAAAGGATCTTCAATACATGACGTGCCTTTTGCAAAAGTACTGTTTCTTGGCAACTTGCCGAGTTTTTTGTAGTATAGCATGTATATATAGTCTTTTGCACCCATGATAGAAATTTGGTCTCTGTGTCACAGCACAACACACAATGAGGTGAAGCTCACTCAAACCCACAGCAGTGGGATGTCTGCTACAGTGAGGGGTTAACGTCATCAAAGGTTCATGGAATTGTGCATTGTTGGTGAAATACAGTATGGTAGTTTACACATGTAATTCCATACTACTTTTTCCAGAAAGTTTTCTTTCTAAAATCCCACCAATGAAATGTACTGTCTCCTTCTTTTTGCAAAAAAACAAACAAATAAGTAAAACAAATTAGGCAAGTTAGACTGTTAAAGTTTATTGAAATTATAGAATTTAATTAATGTAAAATAGACTTAGAGGGGTTAATATCTGAACTGGTTTCCTATTTGAAAACATTTACTCATGTTCATTATTGATATTAATTAACTTCTCAAAGCCAATATACCTATCAAATCTTATTTTGGGTACATGTATTAGTCTTATTTTTCTTTGTGAAAGTTAGTTCATTCATAGTTCAAATTGCTGTTCAAATATTTGAATAATCTTCATTTTTTAATATTGATAATTAAAAAAACACATGTTGGAATAGCGAATGTGGCAAAATGGCAATGCACCTTGCCATACAACCGTATGTAGTAACTGATAAAAAAAAGTCACTTTGCTATGCTTGTTACTGTTATTGTAAAAACAGGAGGCAATTTCAAAGTTTGTGTTATATGTTTGTTGCCTCTGAATTTGTGAAGCTGGGTATAGTGATGTAAAGGCTTGTTCAAACACAACAGAAACCTAGATGTTACTGTTAGGATTCTGGTGTCCATCTTCTCTGTGACTTGCACTTGCAGTTAGGTGGGAGATGAGCTACAGTAAGTATCCATGCTGTAATGCACAGTGGCAGCCCTAATAAAACTATAAACAAGACAGAATGCTGGGCAAGTGATAAACAAAGTAAATAAAGTCAAATAAAATCCACCTTTAGTCATTTCTGAAGTGAATCAGGTTAATGAATCAATTACAAAAAGAAAAAGCTCAGATGTTTAGTTGATCTCAAGTTCTTACGCAACACAAATATGAGAGATCCATATTGACTCAAAGATTTAGCACTTGCCTAAAGCAACCAGTCTCTCGACGTGGAGCAGGCCTTTTCTTTCCCCCACCTCTTCTTCCCGTTTGTTTGGACTTTCTGTCAACCGTAAGTCAGAGGAAGTTGGTTTAGTTTATGGCCTGTTTATGGACACTGTATATACGCACGGGCCTTTATGCTTGCGTGTCCCGAGCTGCGTGTCATTTTCAGCGCATCACATAAAGAATCTCTCCCATTCTCCCAAGCACTGCCTGTGACGTTTATAATGTATTGTGGACACGGTCCTTTCAAACCTCACTACTGGCCATCTTCACTGCTGGGTTGTCACGCAACACTACCTGTACAGTCGTTGTGTACAAATGATTCATTTTCTTTTAAGGGCGGAAAATGACATGGTCTTTCAATCGCCAAAATATTGTTTGTAGTTTTTACTGAATGTATACTAAGGTAAATGATACCGATCTTTTTTTAAATGATTGTTTTGGGATAATCTCAAATACAATGAAAATGGTACTGAATATGGCTTTAACTGTCTTTTTTTCTTCAAATATTGACAGCCACTCATCAAAGACACTAATAAAACAGGCTCAGTGCCAAGAAGGAGTTCTTTTTAATATTCTTTGGGGAAAAAAAAAAGTACCATAAAAACACACACCCCAAATGAAAACCAAACACACCCCTAAAATGTTTAACACCAACCACAATTGGGGGAAAAAGAAGCTCAAATAAACAGAAGTGTTTCCATGGTCACTGCTAATAGAAACAAATACAAAAAAAAAAACCCAATGCATAAATGTTTTTAATGCTTTAATATGGTTAGTAGGCTATTGATATAACAGGAAAGTTAAGCTAAATTATATTACATAATGCACCGTTACCTCTGTTTCCCTTGCAGTGACTATACCTTAAGATGCAAATATGTATTGTATGCGTGACTATGATAACATGACTATGTGAAAACGGCTTTTGATTCTAACACACTGGGCCCCGATCTATCTACCACTGACATGACCACCATTGACTGCAGTGGGCTTGGGAGAAGTCTGCACACTGATGCCTTATTCTCTCTGCACGGCTCTAGTACTATTGCTACAGTCTCCCAGAAGTACTGCGGATAATATCCTGCCAAGCTTTCAGAACAATAACAGATTAGAGAGGTTACAGAGACTCTGATGGGAGAAAATCTATATTGGATGAAGTCCTCACTAAACCGTAAATGTAATGCAAATACATTTAAATATGTTGACTAACAAGTGTGTGCAAGATCTCCCATTATTTTTTATTTTCTAACATAAAATGACTACAGGCATTTGCTGTTGAGATTTGTAATCCTTCTTTTACCCTCCTCAAAAAACTACCAACATTTTACATGTAAAATCATCTTTAAGTAAACTTCAGCATTCTGTGAAAGACTCCCGGCATGGACAACACTTATGGAAATGAGGCTCTGGTGCATTTCTTGTTTTCTTTAATTATTTCCCCAGTTAAATGCTTCCCAGCTGCACCTGAAATGGTCTAGAGGTCTAGTGTAGTAGACAGCAAGGATAAGATGGCCCCCTACTGGCTGAGCTGTGTAGCAGGACCACTTCAAACTTCAAACTATGGATAGAAGGACTACCCTGACTAGATTTCTTTATGGATGATCTTAATGTTTAACGCGAGTCACCTCAAACAGACGGTTGACATTACTTCGGGAAAAAGATAGTGACTACTTGTTTAAGAGTTGTGTTCAGTATGGATTCTTTTAAGAGACCGACTTCTACTAATTCTGTTGGTGATATGGCTAGCGATTTAGGACAACTTGTATTTATAGACAAGGCGATTCACAATAGTAACTGTAAATGGTAGGGAAATGTGCTAAGCACACTTCTTACTTTATAATTAGATGATCAAATCTTTGTGCCGGTGCAGCTGTTTTTGCCTACTGCACTACCAAGGTCAGCCTCAAGGCTCTGGGAAAACAATCACACCACACACACACACACCTGTGAAACAGACGAATTACGTTTGTCTGGTGTGACGCCGCCCTATGGTTTTACCCGGTTGGCTCATTATCTCTGTGAATAAACTTTGTACAGTCTGCTACAATAATGTCAATTCAATTTACATTAACAGCACTAAACCACAGCCACCTCTCCTTGACTTGAGGGTCCATTAACCACTTCCTGATTTAATTTAACCTTTAAGCTAATTCAGCATGTTCCTAACTGGGAAAGCATGATTGAGAAAACTGAGAAACCCTTTCAAATCTGTCTGCCTCATTTGCACTGCCCCTGCCTGGTCCATGGTTTTCCCCACTGTAAACATTTGGAGTCAAGGGAGTTTTTTTAGGGTTTCACTGGGCAGGATCCTCTCTGGATGATAACGCTACTAACTCTCCATAAAGATAAACTCACAAGCAGACATAGTTAGAATAATTAACCATTTCTACCATTTCAGATTGTTTTGTTTTGATTTTTTTCTTTTAAAATACATCAAAGCTTTTATATACTATACAAATATATAAATATACAAATAACAACATGTTAAACCATTTGTCTTATTCAGGACAAGCATTGGCATGCTGATTGGTTTCAACTATTGACGGGTTCTATGTGCAAATGGCAGAAAGATTTCAGTTTGATGGGGCCAAGGATTCCACTCTGGAGGACCTGAATTACACCATTAATACCATCAACCTCTTATATTCAAAAAATCACAACAAGGAGAAATAGTAGCCTAAGATTAGAACAGAATAAGGAAAAAAACAAGCCATTCTTGGCCTATAACATCACACAGATCTTGAGGACACACCAGTATTCCAAAAGAAAAAGACAAATTTCAATCAGTTACTGATCAAGGCTTTGAAAGCGAATCGGGTATCAGATCCCCCAAACCAGTTCAAACTCACAATGATTTCAGTCCACATCAAAAAGCGGCCCTCCAGAGGTGGAAGCTCAGGAGCACCCACAGTGGTCTGAAACGGGTTTCTGGCTCCTGCATGGGTCCAGGCTTTTTTGGCTAATGGGTGCTACAGTTTTGTGTCTACCTGCCTTCGCTGATGCAGTGAAGCAAGGCGCCATGTTGGTGTACCCACTTAAAGCCTACAGGCTCATGATGCACACCCCCCATATTGGCCCTATGTAGGGTAGTGTCTGTGTAGAGAACACTGCAAGCTTCATACATCCTAGAGAGGAACATACCAGTCACATATTTGCATTACTGAGTATTTGATTTGCTGTTAAGTATACTTTTTTTGTATGTCTGATACTGTTAAAGGCGTATAGTTGAAAACAAAAAGCGGTGGGTCGTTTGAACTTGTAACTGTGTAACAGTCATACTGGGATCAAACCTGCCTGTGTAAAAAGTGGGCAAAGGTAGGATGTGGGGGGGGAAATCTCTCTTTCTCCACTCATCACTTCCTCCCTGACTCTCCCTCTCTTTCATTCTGTCTGTGGGGTGGGGCGAAGTACACTTCCCTTTTTTTTTCTGGCCCTCTCTCATTTGAACAGCTTCCTGCCAGCTTCCTCTTCTGATAAGGGCCAGGAAGACTGTCGCTGGATGTGAGGAGGAACCAAAAGCCCTGGGTTGGTGATGCATGGGGGATCCATCACGACGGTGGAGCATTCTGGTTCTGGTATATGGAGGCTTTTTCTTTCAACAGGTCCAAACACAAGTGACAACTCCAGCTCCCTGCAGTAAGGAACATCAAAAGGTATGAATATGTATGGGTTGGGGCCATCAACATCAACAACAACCATTCAGTTATTTGAAAGTGGTTTGATATCATAACATTACAAATTTCCGAGGACATTTCACAGATGCATTGTAATAGACTACAATATAAGCTGGCTTCAGGGATAACGTTCTGTGAGCCATTATTGTGGAATAACTCCCAACAGAGTGAATCATTCTAAGTGACTGCCTCACAGAACTTTATCCTATTTAGTACAAGGCTACCTATTGAAGATTTCAATAACTCGACAATAAAGCATTTCATAGTAATGTCAATAATAAGGGTCGTCAATGGCTTGCAGGAAAGAACAAAGTAGCCTGTTTATTTAAAGACCAGCGGATTGGTCATGACAATGTTTTGTTTCACCTTTCTTAACTGTTTGTTATACCTAGCAACGGTCGCTTATCAAGAATATCATATAACATTGGGAAATCCTATTAGAGACAATGGATCATCCCTTCGAAGGGAATAGGGCATATAACCATGTACTTTAAAAATAAAATAGTGTATTGTAATAACCATTCTTCCGTGAATACATATAGTTCCTTTTGGAGAGTGGTTGCCAGGCAGCGCTACACGCTGCTTCGCTGAGATGGGCTATGGCAGACCATTGAACAATTGTAGCGGTTTTTAATTGACGTTCGATTGCGCAGTAATGAAGAAGTGAAGAGGCACCGGTGTGTGTTTATAGTCATTTTACAACGGCTTGGAACGCAGAATCAGCCAATCACAATCAAGAACCAAAGAAGCAGTTTTAGATTGGACAGTTTTAGATTTAGTTTGTTTCTGACCTTCTGGAGGTTCTGACATGGGTGGAGTGAGACAATACATGTGGTAGCCTCTGTCACAGTCATCACAGAACAGCAGCTGGTCCTAAAGAGAGAATGTCATAAACACTAAGTTACCAACAATTCATCTGGAGAGCAGAAAATGGATGCAAGTGTCACAATGCATCAAATACAAAGTATTAACACTTCACACAATAGACAGAAAATACTGAACTGTCGTACAATTTTTTTTCCTCGCCAACCATAGGCAACTAATTTAAACAAATATTGATAGAGTTTTTGATGCATTCTGGCTCAAAAGCAAATCTGACCTTATTTTTTTTATCTTGAGTTAATATTTTGAAAACCCATCAGGCATGTTGTATTGACTCATTATCTTAACCAAAAAGCGTAACCTGAGTGATGTTTTTGTAACTAAATTACTATTGCTATTACCATTACCTTTCAACCACATAGCCCAGTCTAGTACCCTAACCAAAAGTATACTGCTGTGTCTAGTACCCTAACCAAAAGTGCACTGCTGTGACATGAATTATACTTCTATTTTAATGAAATGTTGAAACAGTACTTTAGGCTTTAGTATTTTTAAGTATCGGTTCATGATGATGTTGAGTGTTGCATGATGATTTTTAAAGTTTTTGTTTATGATGTTGCATGTTGCTAAGCACCTATAAACATAACCAAACCATCAAGCTTAATCGGAGGATAACAGCAACATTTTTGCCACATTATTTTACACATAACTAGGATGTGCAGTCCTTGCTTGGGCGCTCTCATTTGACAAGGGCATGGGGGAGGAAGTGAAAGCAGCTTACATCGTTTTCTGATGTGCCACACATATTGCAGCACTTGCACTCAATACACTGCCAGCGGTACGTCTTCACGGCAGCCATCATGACAGGCGTGAACTGCAGACACGAGGGATGCCCTGCAGAGGGGGAAAAAAACGACAAAGAGACAGGGAGGAGAAAAATGTCAAGTCACAAGCAATAAACTCATCCATACAGTTAGGGTTACAAGGTTACAAGTTGATGGTCAACAACAGACAGCAATAGAAAAACAATTAATCCCAGAGCAAAAGTGAACACCCAGTGGTTTGTAAGGCACATGCATATACACCTAACCGGAAATATCAAACAATGGCTAAAAAAAGATAGATAATAAAAGGGTAATAGCTTTTCTACAAGATTCAAGTCCCTATGGTACAATATGCTAAATCATAGAGTATATTTTGTACTGACCTGATCGTCCACAGTCAGAGCAGGAGACCAG
>JAGFZM010004108.1:0-10469 GCA_017657215.1 Limnothrissa miodon
CATTTCCGTCAGATGCATTGACGTATAGCTGAACTCATCTCAGGACACATGTCCTTCTGTAAATACAATGCTGCTCTGTATCTGAGTCAACACAGGAGCAGCACATCAAACACTGAGAGTACACTCAGAGGTTTCATAGATTTAATGAGTTTCTCTGGTCACACGACTGCCTGATGCTTCTGACCACTGCTTTTCCACAACTGGATAGCTTAGAAACAGTAGCCACACAAGTTTTCTGTCACTCAGTGAATAAAAGGCACTAAAACACCTGGCTGAAATTAAAAGGGGTGTGTAAAATGGAATTGGGCAGACAGAGACAGATAGACACAAACATATATAATTTTATCAAAGATCTTTAAATAAAGATATTTTTACAATTTCTGCTTTAATCAAGCCAAATGGAAATTATTTTGTTTCAGCAGCCTTAAAAACATACACAAGCACAGATACACAAACAAAAATACTTTCACTCCTAAGACAGCCTGAGGTTCCCATCTAACTGCCAAGGTAAGACTGTGAGACACCTTGTATATAAGACATTAATCAACACATTGAAATAGGGTGGTCCACAAGAAAGTAAATGTTCTCCAAGGTAGGGAAATTTCAAGTGTACTGCATCTGATGATTTTAAGATTAGAAATACAGCATCATGCCTGTCCTGGGTAGTCGCAGGTAAAGGAGTGAGCAAAAGATGTTGGCAAGCTGTCCACATGTCCACAAAGTCTGTCAGAGGTCTGGTGGTGAAATCAAGCAGAGGTTCCAGTGGGCTGGGGACCCCTATTGGGGCAGCTACTTCTCCCAAGACCCCTCATAAACGTTACACTAATGAAAGCATATAAGCTTTAAGCCATTTGTTCTGTTTGACTGTTTTACTCTCAATACTAACATTTCTGTTTCACCAATGTAGGAATAGTTTTTACCAATGTAGGAATAGTTTTAAAGTAAGCTTTTTTTTTTTTCAAATTGTAGCAGACATTTTCACAGATTCCCGATTCCCAATCAATGTGCTGCAAACACCATTCTGAGAACCAATTAACTACTGTCTTATAAAAAAGTTGACTTATATTGTCAATTCAAAGGTATCATAGAACACGTTTTTTGACCATCAGAAATTGTTTTTTGAAGGTCATTGATTGCGTATGCAAATTTGTGCGTCTGAAAGGGACTGCTGGAGTGTCTTATACAGGCTCATTTAAAAGGGTTACAATGTGTAGTATAAATAACTGTAGTTAATATAATATTCTGTATTGAAACTATATTGACAAACCTGTGACCAACCCTGTTGAGCAGCCCATTGTCTAATCAAGTTCACGACCCTGTGACCATTGTTTCTGTCGCCAATGCAATACACATCATGTCAGCCGACAATTAATCACTATAGCCTCCGGAGACAACATTGTTGACGCTAAGGCAACACACATCGTGAATGATGCTTAAATATTGTCGTATAATGTCCACCTGAAGGTGGAAACTCTGTGCTGTGTCCTCCGGACTTTCCCCATAGTCCGTAGTCCATAATGTTGTTGCAACTAACTAATAAATGTTCTTACCATTGTTCACAGCATCCTGACCATGTCTGTCTGCACAGTTTATGTTTACGGAACACAGCAACGTAATTTTTATTTTCTACAAACGAAACGATTCGTATAAGTGTCAAGTAGAACAGTCATACTGCATGCATGTGTATTGCATTTTAGTGACTAACTCTGCTCTCTGTAGGAAAAGAATTTAAAAATTAACTACATTTCAAACTCTGCTTCTGTCTCCCTCTGCAATGTGTCTTTAGCAATGGCTGACCTAATACATCCTGCAGATCAATAAGAGAAAATAAAATGATTCCATTTCCTTGGTCCTGGCCTGTTCCTCCGACAACATGAACTACACATGCTTCTCCGAAGCAAGCAATGTCACTACAGGTCCTCTGGGGGGACATGAGGTCTGGGAGGTTGTCCTCATCGTCCTCATCACTGGCCCCCTCTCCTTCATCACCATTCTGGGCAACCTGCTGGTCCTAGTCTCCTTCCGGGTCAACGCTCAACTCCGCACCACCAGCAACTACTACCTGCTCAGCCTGGCTGTTGCCGACCTCATCCTGGGCACAGTGTCCATGAACCTCTACACATCTTACATTATCACAGGCCGCTGGACATTGGGCCATGTGGCGTGTGATGTCTGGCTCGCGGTGGATTATGTTTCCAGTAATGCGTCCGTCATGAACCTGTTGGTCATCAGTTTTGACCGGTACTTTTCAGTTACACGGCCCTTGACCTACCGGACCAAAAGGACGCCAAAACGAGCCGGTTTGCTAATTGCTCTGGCTTGGACCGTGTCTTTCGTCCTTTGGGGTCCGGCTATTTTGTTCTGGCCCTATGTGGTTGGCCGTCCGCCAGGGGACGATCATGACTGCTCTATACCATTCTTCAAGGTGCCACTGCTCACGTTTGGGACGGCCATTGCTGCCTTCTACCTGCCCGTTTGTATCATGGTAATCCTGTACTGGAGGATTTATGGGGAGATTGAGAACCGGTCAAAGGGACTTGCCATGCTCCTGGGTCAGAATGGAGGAGGAGGTGGAGGGGGCACCAGGAACAATTCCCAACAACCAGCTTATCCTGACAGTGCACAGAGCAGTCTGAGGGGCTCCGGGACACCTCAGACTCCTTTAGGTCCGCAGAAGAGCCTGAAGAAGCAGGTGGGCTGCTTCCCAAAAAATGTGAGAGTGCAGCAACTCGGCAATGGGAAAAAGGTGGCAGCCATCTTGGAGCTAGCATCCCAGAGGTCCGAGGGTAGTTTCAATGAAGTGTTCAGTCGCAACAGTTGGAGTGGCGACAATGAGGAGGAAGAAGATGATGGTGTGGTCTCGACCTCTACTGAGGAGGAACTGGAGCAGGAGATCAAAGGGTCTAACAGCACAGCCACCATCAGGATGAAGGATTTACATGAGGCCTCATATGGCCATCAGGAAATTAAAATTTTACCCAGGGCCTCCATAGTAGGACCCACACCCGGCCAGTCAAGCATGCAATTCTCCTTAAACGGGCCTACAAAGGACCCAGGGCCTTTAAAGCAACAGAAAGGTAAACGCAGACGCAACATGATCATTCGGGAGAAGAAAGCAGCCCGGACGCTAAGTGCTATCCTGCTAGCCTTCATTCTGACCTGGACACCATACAATGTCATGGTGTTGGCTTCACTGTCATACTGCGTGCCAGACAAGCTGTGGCAGCTGGGCTATTGGCTATGCTACGTCAACAGCACTGTAAACCCTATGTGCTATGCCCTTTGCAACAAGTCCTTCCGCAGGACCTTCAAGTCACTCCTGCTCTGTCGTCTGACCAAACCCTCTACATGGAGCACCAGTCACCGAAGTCACCACACATCTGCCCGGATGCAGGCCTGCAGTACTGTATGACAAACACGAACACACACACACACACACACACACACACACAGGCTTTAGTCACTTCCAAAGACACAAATGTGTCAAAGGATCTTCAATACATGACGTGCCTTTTGCAAAAGTACTGTTTCTTGGCAACTTGCCGAGTTTTTTGTAGTATAGCATGTATATATAGTCTTTTGCACCCATGATAGAAATTTGGTCTCTGTGTCACAGCATAACACACAATGAGGTGAAGCTCACTCAAACCCACAGCAGTGGGATGTCTGCTACAGTGAGGGGTTAACGTCATCACCAACGTCATGTTGGTGAAATACAGTATGGTAGTTTACACATGTAATTCCATACTACTTTTTCCAGAAAGTTTTCTTTCTAAAATCCCACCAATGAAATGTACTGTCTCCTTCTTTTTGCAAAAAAAAAAATGCAAAAAGCAAGTTTTTCATAATTTAAAAGAAATCTCTATCAAATTGCAATTTAATTATTAATAAGTCAAACAAGTTAGACCGTTAAAGTTTATTGAAATTATAGAATTTAATTAATGTAAAATAGACTTAGAGGGGTTAATATCTGAACTGGTTTCCTATTTGAAAACATTTACTCATGTTCATTATTGATATTAATTAACTTCTCAAAGCCAATATACCTATCAAATCTTATTTTGGGTACATGTATTAGTCTTATTTTTCTTTGTGAAAGTTAGTTCATTCATAGTTCAAATTGCTGTTCAAATATTTGAATAATCTTCATTTTTTAATATTGATAATTAAAAAAACACATGTTGGAATAGCGAATGTGGCAAAATGGCAATGCACCTTGCCATACAACCGTATGTAGTAACTGATAAAAAAAAGTCACTTTGCTATGCTTGTTACTGTTATTGTAAAAACAGGAGGCAATTTCAAAGTTTGTGTTATATGTTTGTTGCCTCTGAATTTGTGAAGCTGGGTATAGTGATGTAAAGGCTTGTTCAAACACAACAGAAACCTAGATGTTACTGTTAGGATTCTGGTGTCCATCTTCTCTGTGACTTGCACTTGCAGTTAGGTGGGAGATGAGCTACAGTAAGTATCCATGCTGTAATGCACAGTGGCAGCCCTAATAAAACTATAAACAAGACAGAATGCTGGGCAAGTGATAAACAAAGTAAATAAAGTCAAATAAAATCCACCTTTAGTCATTTCTGAAGTGAATCAGGTTAATGAATCAATTACAAAAAGAAAAAGCTCAGATGTTTAGTTGATCTCAAGTTCTTACACAACACAAATATGAGAGATCAACATTGACTCAAAGATTTAGCACTTGCCTAAAGCAACCAGTCTCTCGACGTGGAGCAGGCCTTTTCTTTCCCCCACCTCTTCTTCCCGTTTGTTTGGACTTTCTGTCAACCGTAAGTCAGAGGAAGTTGGTTTAGTTTATGGCCTGTTTATGGACACTGTATATACGCACGGGCCTTTATGCTTGCGTGTCCCGAGCTGCGTGTCATTTTCAGCGCATCACATAAAGAATCTCTCCCATTCTCCCAAGCACTGCCTGTGACGTTTATAATGTATTGTGGACACGGTCCTTTCAAACCTCACTACTGGCCATCTTCACCGCTGGGTTGTCACGCAACACTACCTGTACAGTCGTCGTGTACAAATGATTCATTTTCTTTTAAGGGCGGAAAATGACATGGTCTTTCAATCGCCAAAATATTGTTTGTAGTTTTTACTGAATGTATACTAAGGTAAATGATACCGATCTTTTTTTTAAATGATTGTTTTGGGATAATCTCAAATACAATGAAAATGGTACTGAATATGGCTTTAACTGTCTTTTTTTCTTCAAATATTGACAGCCACTCATCAAAGACACTAATAAAACAGGCTCAGTGCCAAGAAGGAGTTCTTTTTAATATTCTTTGGGGAAAAAAAAAAGTACCATAAAAACACACACCCCAAATGAAAACCAAACACAGCCCTAAAATGTTTAACACCAACCACAATTGGGGGAAAAAGAAGCTCAAATAAACAGAAGTGTTTCCATGGTCACTGCTAATAGAAACAAATACAAAAAAAAAAACCCAATGCATAAATGTTTTTAATGCTTTAATATGGTTAGTAGGCTATTGATATAACAGGAAAGTTAAGCTAAATTATATTACATAATGCACCATTACCTCTGTTTCCCTTGCAGTGACTATACCTTAAGATGCAAATATGTATTGTATGCGTGACTATGATAACATGACTATGTGAAAACGGCTTTTGATTCTAACACACTGGGCCCCGATCTATCTACCACTGACATGACCACCATTGACTGCAGTGGGCTTGGGAGAAGTCTGCACACTGATGCCTTATTCTCTCTGCACAGCTCTAGTACTATTGCTACAGTCTCCCAGAAGTACTGCGGATAATATCCTGCCAAGCTTTCAGAACAATAACAGATTAGAGAGGTTAAAGAGACTCTGATGGGAGAAAATCTATATTGGATGAAGTCCTCACTAAACCGTAAATGTAATGCAAATACATTTAAATATGTTGACTAACAAGTGTGTGCAAGATCTCCCATTATTTTTTATTTTCTAACATAAAATGACTACAGGCATTTGCTGTTGAGATTTGTAATCCTTCTTTTACCCTCCTCAAAAAAACTACCAACATTTTACATGTAAAATCATCTTTAAGTAAACTTCAGCATTCTGTGAAAGACTCCCGGCATGGACAACACTTATGGAAATGAGGCTCTGATGCATTTCTTGTTTTCTTTTATTATTTCCCCAGTTAAATGCTTCCCAGCTGCACCTGAAATGGTCTAGAGGTCTAGTGTAGTAGACAGCAAGGATGAGATGGCCCCCTACTGGCTGAGCTGTGTAGCAGGACCACTTCAAACTTCAAACTATGGATAGAAGGACTACCCTGACTAGATTTCTTTATGGATGATCTTAATGTTTAACGCGAGTCACCTCAAACAGACGGTTGACATTACTTCGGGAAAAAGATAGTGACTACTTGTTTAAGAGTTGTGTTCAGTATGGATTCTTTTAAGAGACCGACTTCTACTAATTCTGTTGGTGATATGGCTAGCGATTTAGGACAACTTGTATTTATAGACAAGGCGATTCACAATAGTAACTGTAAATGGTAGGGAAATGTGCTAAGCACACTTCTTACTTTATAATTAGATGATCAAATCTTTGTGCCGGTGCAGCTGTTTTTGCCTACTGCACTACCAAGGTCAGCCTCAAGGCTCTGGGAAAACCATCACACCACACACACACACCTGTGAAACAGACGAATTACGTTTGTCTGGTGTGACGCCGCCCTATGGTTTTACACGGTTGGCTCATTATCTCTGTGAATAAACTTTGTATAGTCTGCTACAATAATGTCAATTCAATTTACATTAACAGCACTAAACCACAGCCACCTCTCCTTGACTTGAGGGTCCGTTAACCACTTCCTGATTTAATTTAACCTTTAAGCTAATTCAGCATGTTCCTAACTGGGAAAGCATGATTGAGAAAACTGAGAAACCCTTTCAAATCTGTCTGCCTCATTTGCACTGCCCCTGCCTGGTCCATGGTTTTCCCCACTGTAAACATTTGGAGTCAAGGGAGTTTTTAAGGGCTTCACTGGGCAGGATCCTCTCTGGATGATAACGCTACTAACTCTCCATAAAGATAAACTCACAAGCAGACATAGTTAGAATAATTAACCATTTCTACCATTTCAGATTGTTTTGTTTTGATTTTTTTCTTTTAAAATACATCAAAGCTTTTATATACTATACAAATATATAAATATACAAATAACAACATGTTAAACCATTTGTCTTATTCAGGACAAGCATTGGCATGCTGATTGGTTTCAACTATTGACGGGTTCTATGTGCAAATGGCAGAAAGATTTCAGTTTGATGGGGCCAAGGATTCCACTCTGGAGGACCTGAATTACACCATTAATATCAAGAATACCATCAACCTCTTATATTCAAAAAATCACAACAAGGAGAAATAGTAGCCTAAGATTAGAACAGAATAAGGAAAAAAACAAGCCATTCTTGGCCTATAACATCACACAGATCTTGAGGACACACCAGTATTCCAAAAGAAAAAGACAAATTTCAATCAGTTACTGATCAAGGCTTTGAAAGCGAATCGGGTATCAGATCCCCCAAACCAGTTCAAACTCACAATGATTTCAGTCCACATCAAAAAGCGGCCCTCCAGAGGTGGAAGCTCAGGAGCACCCACAGTGGTCTGAAACGGGTTTCTGGCTCCTGCATGGGTCCAGGCTTTTTTGGCTAATGGGTGCTACAGTTTTGTGTCTACCTGCCTTCGCTGATGCAGTGAAGCAAGGCGCCATGTTGGTGTACCCACTTAAAGCCTACAGGCTCATGATGCACACCCCCCATATTGGCCCTATGTAGGGTAGTGTCTGTGTAGAGAACACTGCAAGCTTCATACATCCTAGTGAGGAACATACCAGTCACATATTTGCATTACTGAGTATTTGATTTGCTGTTAAGTATACTTTTTTTGTATGTCTGATACTGTTAAAGGCGTATAGTTGAAAACAAAAAGCGGTGGGTCGTTTGAACTTGTAACTGTGTAACAGTCATACTGGGATCAAACCTGCCTGTGTAAAAAGTGGGCAAAGGTAGGATGTGGGGGGGGAAATCTCTCTTTCTCCACTCATCACTTCCTCCCTGACTCTCCCTCTCTTTCATTCTGTCTGTGGGGTGGGGCGAAGTACACTTCCCTTTTTTTTTCTGGCCCTCTCTCATTTGAACAGCTTCCTGCCAGCTTCCTCTTCTGATCAGGGCAAGGAAGACTGTCGCTGGATGTGAGGAGGAACCAAAAGCCCTGGGTTGGTGATGCATGGGGGATCCATCACGACGGTGGAGCATTCTGGTTCTGGTATATGGAGGCTTTTTCTTTCAACAGGTCCAAACACAAGTGACAACTCCAGCTCCCTGCAGTAAAGAACAAAAGGTATGAATATATATGGGTTGGGGCCATCAACATCATCAACAACCATTCAGTTATTTGAAAGTGGTTTGATATCATAACATTACAAATTTCCGAGGACATTTCACAGATGCACTGTAATAGACTACAATATAAGCTGGCTTCAGGGATAACGTTCTGTGAGCCATTATTGTGGAATAACTCCCAACAGAGTGAATCATTCTAAGTGACTGCCTCACAGAACTTTATCCTATTTAGTACAAGGCTACCTATTGAAGATTTCAATAACTCGACAATAAAGCATTTCATAGTAATGTCAATAATAAGGGTCGTCAATGGCTTGCAGGAAAGAACAAAGTAGCCTGTTTATTTAAAGACCAGCGGATTGGTCATGACAATGTTTTGTTTCACCTTTCTTAACTGTTTGTTATACCTAGCAACGGTCGCTTATCAAGAATATCATATAACATTGGGAAATCCTATTAGAGACAATGGATCATCCCTTCGAAGGGAATAGGGCATATAACCATGTACTTTAAAAATAAAATAGTGTATTGTAATAACCATTCTTCCGTGAATACATATAGTTCCTTTTGGAGAGTGGTTGCCAGGCAGCGCTACACGCTGCTTCGCTGAGATGGGCTATGGCAGACCATTGAACAATTGTAGCGGTTTTTAATTGACGTTCGATTGCGCAGTAATGCAGAAGTGAAGAGGCACCGGTGTGTGTTTATAGTCATTTTACAACGGCTTGGAACGCAGAATCAGCCAATCACAATCAAGAACCAAAGGAGCAGTTTTAGATTGGACAGTTTTAGATTTAGTTTGTTTCTGACCTTCTGGAGGTTCTGACATGGGTGGAGTGAGACAATACATGTGGTAGCCTCTGTCACAGTCATCACAGAACAGCAGCTGGTCCTAAAGAGAGAATGTCATAAACACTAGGTTACCAACAATTCATCTGGAGAGCAGAAAATGGATGCAAGTGTCACAATGTATCAAATACAAAGTATTAACACTTCACACAATAGACAGAAAATACTGAACTGTCATAAAATTTTATTTCCTCGCCAACCATAGGCAACTAATTTAAACGAATATTGATGCATTCTGGCTCAAAAGCAAACATATCTGACCTTATTTTTTTTATCTTGAGTTAATATTTTGAAAACCCATCAGGCATGTTGCATTGACTCATTATCTCAACCAAAAAGCGTAACTTGAGTGATGTTTTTGTAACTAAATTACTATTGCTATTACCATTACCTTTCAACCACATAGCCCAGTCTAGTACCCTAACCAAAAGTATACTGCTGTGTCTAGTACCCTAACCAAAAGTGCACTGCTGTGTCTAGTACCCTAACCAAAAGTGCACTGCTGTGTCTAGTACCCTAACCAAAAGTACACTGCTGTGTAGTACTCTAACCAAAAGTGCACTGCTGTGACATGAATTATGCTAACCAAAAGTGCACTGCTGTGACATCTTTATGATGTTGCATGTTGCTAAGCACCTATAAACATAACCAAACCATCAAGCTTAATCGGAAGATAACAGCAACATTTTTGCCACGTTATTTCACACATAACTAGGATGTGCAGTCCTTGCTCGGGCGCTCTCATTTGACAAGGGCATGAGGGAGGAAGTGAAAGCAGCTTACATCGTTTTCTGATGTGCCACACATATTGCAGCACTTGCACTCAATACACTGCCAGCGGTACGTCTTTACGGCAGCCATCATGACAGGCGTGAACTGCAGACACGAGGGATGCCCTGCAAAGGGGGAAAAAACGACAGAGACAGGGAGGAGAAAAATGTCAAGTCACAAGCAATAAACTCATCCATACAGTTAGGGTTACAAGGTTACAAGTTGATGGTCAACAACAGACAGCAATAGAAAAACAATTAATCCCAGAGCAAAAGTGAACACCCAGTGGTTTGTAAGGCACATGCATATACACCTAACCGGAAATATCAAACAATGGCTAAAAAAAGATAGATAATAAAAGGGTAATAGCTTTTCTACAAGATTCAAGTCCCTATGGTACAATATGCTAAATCATAGAGTATATTTTGTACTGACCTGATCGTCCACAGTCAGAGCAGGAGACCAG
>JAGFZM010004109.1:0-47431 GCA_017657215.1 Limnothrissa miodon
GTGTGTGTGTGTGTGTGTGTGTGTGTGTGTGTGTGTGTGTGTGTGTGCCAGATGAGTTTGTGGAGGCAGCAGACATGTACAGAGAGGTGTTGCGCTCGTCAGAGGAGCATAAAGGACGACTAAAAACAGACTCCTTACAGGTAAGCACAGCACAGAACAGGTTGTCAAATTGAATTAATTCGATAAAATTAGATTTAAATTGCTTTGTGTTCATATTATTATAGAAATTATTTTTGGATGTGCAGTTGTGCACTAACCTCTGCATCCTTAAACACTTCATTTGACAGAGACTCCACGCCACACACAACCTCGTGGAGCTGCTAAATGCCAAGCATGAAGGGATTCCACCAACTCTCCGTGACGACCGACTAAAGGATGAGGTGAGGAAAAGCCTCTGATAACTTGTATTGCATGTACCCATGTCCAAAGAGGCTAGTTGTAATACACTGTGTGTGTGTGTGTGTGTGTGTGTGTGTGTGTGTGTGTGTGTGCACGCACATCTTTTTTCAGGCGGAGCAGCTAAAGCAGCACTACATGACCAAATCCAACTCTGAGGTGTCTGAAGCCCAGCAGAACTTGCAACCTGTTCTCCAGAACATCAAAGAACTCAAACGCAAAGTAAACTGTTGTCCATTCATGCACAGCCTTCACTGTGCTGTTGAAGTCACACTAACTCATACTAGTATGCTGGTAAAAAGGGCATTAGTAGTTATTGTTGTGACCAAAGGTGTGATATGTTTGCTTTGCTTCTGCTCCTCTGGGCCCCTTTGTAGGTGAACCTGCGGTCCCCCTGGTGGATGGATGTGATAGCGCAGGCAATTGAGTACTCCATGGATGATGATCTTGTGCAGCGTGTCCAGAATGAGCTTACCTGCAGCTACAAGCAGGAGGCTAACAAATTGTCCATGGCTGAGAAGTAAGAATGCCTTATTCTCTGTTGCACAGTGTGAGGTTTGAGTATCACTTTTAAAAAATTAGGTTTCATTTATTTGTTTATTTTTTTTCTAGCCTTCCGTTTAGAGGCGAAGCAGTATGTCCGAGTTGAAGTGGGAGAATTTTTTTAACAGGGTTCCCACGGGTTCTTGAAATCCTTGAAAGTTTGTGATTTTGAAAAAATAAGTTCAAGGCCCTGGAAAGTTTTTGAAAACAGGCATAAAAAGACACTGTCCTTGAAAATCCTTGAATATTTTTGGTGGTTTTGCATGCATTTTACACGTGTCATTATTTTGCCACCACCAGTGTGGTGTAGCCTACTTTCTACCACAGCCTAATGTCCATTAAGAGATTAATATGAGTTTGACTAAAGTGAGTGCAAAAACAAGTGTGACTAAATAATGCGTGCTCAATATTGAAGAACTTCTTCAGAATAAAAGTGAACTATCTATATTATAAGAATGCAGGAACCATCTAATTTCTTCAAAACTTTTGGGGTACCCCAGTTCCATATATATAGCAAAGCACAACTTAAAAGAACAAAATAATATAGCTTGTGTTCAGTACCCTGAGCTGAGCAATGTGTGAGGTTTGTTGGGCTCACACCAATGTGTATGATACTTGACTAAGATAAACAGATCTTGTGGGTGTGGCGTTGGGTACTGTATGTTAATGCATGGACGGACAAATTTCTGCACTACCTTCTACACAAGCTTATATATATTGTATATGAAAACATCTTTGTTAGACTGGGTGCTCTGAAGCCACCTCGCTAGTTTAGCCTACCTCTTTTAAGTAAGCTGTAACCTTTTTAAATGCAATTGAATGCAGGAAAGGACATCTACTTTCCTCAAAATTTTCTGGGGAGGGGCAGATCACAGACTCCTCCATGCAAATATTTTTGTACATGACAAAGCATGTATTGTGGATATGAATGTAAGCTATAAATATTATTATAATTGTTAATTGATAACACATTCAGCAGTAGCCTGGGCCTGCCCATACTTCCTGTGACGCTACATTCAATTTCGCAAGCAAAGTCAGTCTGGCCAAGCTGCCGTTATTGAGCATTTCTGTTCCCAAAAAAGTGGGAACCAATGAGGAACAAGCTTTCCCCCCAGCGCCAATGAGGCATCTAATAGATGCAGGTTAAGCCCGTCTATCAGAAGGCGGGTAGTACGGTAGCTTGTCCAGACTGCGCCCCTATGAGCTTATAGCCTCGGGAAGCCAGGCTAATTCAGCGGTAGCAGCAGGTAATGCCGCCCTGTAAGGTCCTTGAATTTGAGAAAATTGGTCATGGAAAGTCCTTGAAAAGTCCTTGAATTTGATGTTAACCAAGGTGTGGGAACCCTGTTTTAAAGATGGATGGTTGGTTTTTCATCTTCCTCAGATTTCGAGACGCCCGCGGCCTGCAGTTCCTGTTCACCACCCAAATAGATGATCTGCTGAAGTCCCAGAAGGTGGTGCGGGACGCGGTGAAGAGGCTGGAAGGCCCGCCCACGCAGGCCGTCATTGAGGAAGCCACACTTTGTCATCTCAGGCCCATCCGCCTACCACTCAACAAGTGAGACATCCAATGAGAATGTGTGGAGGGTCAAAGTGTCATTTGTCAACACCTGACTACTGTGTGAACAGGAACTGGTCACTGATCAGAGGCCTCTGGCTTTGCTCTTTCAGCTGTGTTTTCTGCAAGTCGGATGAGCTCTTCACTGACTATGAATCGAAGCTGTTCTCCCACACGTGAGTGAAAGGACCCCTTTTGGCCATGGTTTGATTTTGGGCAGACCAGGGACACAGTAAATTGTTATTCCTGTGTTTTCTTTTTTCATCATCTGTCCTGCTTAATTTGGGACTTACAAACTATTAAAATGATGTTAGTCTGTGTGATGTCTGTGACAGTCTTAAGCCAAAGATCGCTTTTCAACCATCTCTGCTCAATGCTTCTATGCCAAGGCTGGTCTCTTCTGTTGTACTTGTCAGGGTCAAAGGTCAGACGGCCATCTTTGAGGAGATGATTGAGGATGACGAGGGCCTGGTGGATGACCGTCTGCCCACTACCAGCCGAGGCCTGTGGGCGGCCAGTGAGACAGAGCGAGCTCTCAAAGCCACCCTGACTTTTGCCCGTGCCCGCCGCCTGGATGCCCAGCTGCTGGAGGAGGCCAGCACCTTCATGGAGCTCTTTGAGTCTTGGAAAAAGGAGTACAAGGTAGGTGTGTGTGTGTGTCTGTAATCTTTTTAATGATTACCTTTGGCATAGCAAATTAAGCAATTTAACAACAGCAAGCATTTTGAAAATCAGTTTTAGATTATTTGAAAGCTCATCTACTTTTTGCGCTAGGGTAGGGATGTTCGATTATTCGTAAAGTTGTCGAACAAATAATCGATTATTCTATAAACCACATACCATGTGGCTTCCTGGCAATACATTGCCCATGACATGCCCATCTGAGTTCTTGTTCATGAAAATGAACATATCCACGTGTTCTGGGTTAAGGCATGTGCGCAGTCAATTTATTGTCAGTCTGGCTCTGGCTGCAGGTGCTGCATGAGTACTGGATGACTCTGCGGGACCATGTGTCGGCCATAGACGAGCTGGGGATGGCTACCGAGAGGCTCCGGGTGCGACTCCCCGACGAGCCCAAACAGAAAGTGCTGCACATCATAGAACCGCATGAGGTAAGGTTAACCCGGCCAGGATAAAGCCTGTAGAAAACATTCCAATTTCAGCAGTGTATTTCTGCTGCTGGATTAATGATCTAAACTAACATGCCACATGTTTTCGGTGTGAGTGGCATTGCTGTTTTGTTAGCGCACAAAGAGACATTTACAGGACACTGCTGCAGCACATGATGCTATGAAAATCATATATGCAGTATGTGAACGAATTTTGGACAATTCGTCGACAACTCACTCCCTCAAAATCTGACTATTTCTTTTCGGCTGTCTCCAGAACAAAAAGCCTTTCTTTGCTTTGAATGTTCAGGTGGATCAGAACCGAGTGAAGCTGCTGAATGACCGGGCCATGGCCCGATCCCAGCTCCAGAAGAAGCTTGGCCAGCTGCTCTACCTCACCAACCTGGAGAAGGTGAGCCCAGCTCAATCCCAGTCCTCTCCTAAGCACTATGCCCTGATCAGCCGCTGATTAGCTCATTCATGCCAGCGCTAGCTCCAAGTGCCAAGCTTAGGGTTAAAGAGAACACTTGGATTCAGCAAGAAAACTAACAGATGGCTTTTATTATTTCAAGAAATCATTTAGTCTGACTTAGTTATTAATTGCCATGAAATGTTTCTCTGTAGCTTGCATTTGGTGATGGTCTGTCTGAGCAGCTACTGATACAATCTGATGCGGTTTAAAGTGTGTTGTGCTGTTTGTTGATGAGCAGTGATCTAATGGATGTCATGTGGTCATTTGTTTTTAGTCTCAGGATAAAGCAACAGGGGGCCTCAACCCTGAACCCTGTCCCATCTGTGCTCGCTCCCTTGGACAAGAGGTAAGATGCGCTCTCTCTCGCTCTCTCTCTCTCTCTCTCTCACTCTCTCACTCTGTCTTTTTGTCTATCTCTCTTCTCTCTATTTCCATCTCTTCATTCAACACACATACACACACACACACACACACACGTGCATGTGCTCCAAAGGGCCGAAGAATGGCGAACAAAGCCCTTGGCTAATTATTTTTTCATCTGTTTCCTGAGTCTGGGAAAGTAATGACGGCTGAGGCAGGGGTGAGGTCAGGTCACTGTGGAGTTTGTCTCTCCTTTTCATTGGCTGTGATTGAAAATGGAATCGCTATTCCATCAGCTGAATGGCTAAGAGCTCATTGTCCCCCCTCCTCCGCCTAAGCCCATGTCACCCCCACCCCCCCCAGTGCCACTTGAGGGGAAATGGAACTGACATTGTGGATCCAATCCTGATCACTGGCTGCGTTTCCCAGCACCGGACTTTTGTGCTGCTCAAGGGTCCTCAGGCCACACTCATGCTGCCCTCAGCCGTGCCCGAGCAGTATCTGGGACATTGTTTGTCGCTCATGTTGGACCACCAGACTAATTACGTCTGAAAGGAACCATTTCGGTTTCTGAACCGTTTTATTTGTTTGTTCTTTTCTGAATAAACAAGGAATGCTAAATCGTGCAGGCATTTAGGAGCTTGACAGGCACAAAATGCCCTTCAGTCGTTCCCCGACACCTGTAAGGACCCCCTACTCCCTGTCCTGCAGTTTGTTTCAAAAGAAACAACAAGGAACACACATTCTCACACTTATCCCTCAATCTTGCCTTTCAGTCTTTTTTTTCTCTCCCACAGGATCTTTTTGTTTAGTTATGTGCGTATTGTGTTTGTGGATAACAACAGTCCATCATGTAGTGCCCCACTCATATGTTTGTGTTTGTCCTGGATTAATGACCTAAGCAGCAGTCTTTGGCTGGGTTCCCATCGCCACTAATTGCCTAGTAAGAATGACAGCTGTATGTAGATCACTGTCATCATTAAGCTGGTAATTAGCAGTTTCGCTGCTGTGCCACTTACCCATGGAAAAATCTAACAGCTCCTTTGTAGTGTGTGAGTGTGTGTGCTTATCTGTGTGTGCATATACTCATGTGTATGTGTATTTGTTTTTTATGTGTATAACTGTGTATTACGTGTGTGTGTGTGAGTGCGTGCCTTCGGGTGTGTCTAAGGTGAATACTTGTGTGTTAACTGCGTGTGTGTTCAGTGGGCTGTGCTGACCTGCGGCCACTGCTTCTGCAACGAGTGCATCGCCATCATCATGGAGCAGTACAGCGTGGGCTCCCGCCGCAGGGCCATCAAGTGTGCCATCTGCAGACAGACCACCTCCCACACAGACATCTCCTACGTGTTCACGGCCCAGAACTGCACCGCCGCCGACCACATCCCAGTCAAGGTCAGGCGCCAACCGTAGGGGGGACCATGGACATTGGCAGCGAGATTGGCCGAGAGAAACAGAAGGGAGAAGGGAAATGGAATTTAGGGGGCAGCGTGTAAAGCTATGAGGGAACAATGAGGGAGAGAGGTCAAATCTGTTACATTGGGCCTACAGTAGTTGCTTGACTGCCACTGGTTGCTTGACTGTTTTAATTGTACAGCATCCTAGTGTGACTGACTTGGAGTCTTTGTCCTCAAAAACAGGGTAGTCACTCCACCAAGGTGGAAGCTGTGGTCAGGGTGCTGAAGAAGATTCAGATGACGGACCCAGGAGCCAAGTCTCTGGTGTTCTCCACGGTAACCAACCTCTCTCTCTCTCTCACTCACTCACTCTCTCTCACTCTCTCTCTTTCTCTTTCTCTCTCTTTCTCTTTCTCTTGATGACTTTGGGTTATGTGCTTTCTCTTGTAACTGAGCCCCTCTCTTTTTCTCTTTCTTTCTCTCTCCCCCTCTTTCACCATTTCCCTCTATTTCACATTGTCTCAAATATCTCAATAGTGGCAGGGAGTGTTGGACATCATTGCTAAAGCACTGTTTGACAACAACATGGAGTTCTCCCAGATCAATGGCATCCAGATGTTTCAGGTTTGAAATTCAATTCAATTCAATTTTATTTATATAGCGCATTTTTACAAAAGGCATGTCACAAAGCGCTTAACACAAGAGGCCCAATGAGCAACAGGGGCAAGGAAAAACTCCCTAGTAGCGTTTTTTGTTTTTACTTGTTATGGGAAAGGAAGAAACCTTGGGCAGTTCCGACAGCTCAAGGGGCTAACCCAATTGCCTAGGGCAGGTTTTCAGTCTCTCAGATGGTGAGTAGTCCACTATTATTCCATTAGATACACATTACAAGAAAATTTTGGTAAATAAAGTAATATAGGAGTCCCATTAGAATCCCAGGATATAGTCCCATGTCATTAGGTGCAGTCAAGCCAGGGGCCAGTTGGAGGCTGTATCAATCATGTCAGGGTCATCTGTGAAGCTGAAGGCAGACCGCCCAGGAAGCCAGAGATGCAGGATCAGGCAGTGGAAGGCAGGGGTGACCCTCAGCAGGGAGGCAGTGGCATGGACAGTGGAGTGGGTTGAGGACCATTTAGGAGTGCCGCCGGATCACGTTGGAAAAAGGTCCCAGGAGAACCCAGGAGGTGCAGGTGCAGGCAGTAGAAGGCAGTGATGACTCACGGCAGGGTGGTAATGGCAAGGAAAATCAGAGAGGAGATGAGTTAGAACAGTCTCCATCAGATTTCAGAGAATGTGAGTTATATTGCATGTGCAACCATGTACAGATGTTGGCTAAGTGAAGAGAGAGAAATAAGTGGAGAGGAAAGAGACAGGAGGAGAAAGGCAGAGTGAAAATTGTACGGGTTAACAGATGGGTGCATTGTGGCGGCATTAAACTATAGCAGCATAACTAAGGTATGATGTAACAAGCCAACACCACCAAAGGAAATGGCCAGTGGCCACCAAGCCCTCGACGAAAGCTTACAGCAGAGGCAGTCCTTTCCAATAATACCCTGAGGAGGTGTGGCTTACCATACACCATCCCTAACTAAAGGGGTCAGAAAAGTTTTGAGTCTAGACTTAAAGGTGTTGAGAGTGTCCGCTTGACGAATGTTAGAAGGGAGTTTGTTTCACAGTACAGGCGCACGATGGCAGAATGCTCTTCCTCCCATTGTCGTTTGAAAGACTCTCTGAAAGACGGCTCTGTGTATCTGTTAGTGTTTGTAACGCTCTGTTGTGAGTGTGTTTGTCTGCCTTCTAAAGTAATAAGCTACAATATACATCTATGAACTACATTAACATTTTTTATGTGACTGTTTCTGCAGAAAAACCTGTGCGCTTTCAAGTATGAGGAGAAGGTCAACATCCTGCTGCTACCACTTCACACTGGCTCCAATGGGCTCAACATCATTGAGGCGACTCACGTGCTATTGGTGGAGCCCATTCTAAATCCAGCACACCAGCTGCAGGCTATTGGCCGTGTCCACCGCATTGGCCAGACTAAGTGAGTCTTGGATTGGATGCTCCACTTGGTCTTTGGTGTTTTGGTCTGTGTTATCAAGTAAAGTATGGCATTGCTTAACTTTTGAAAGTGTAAACAAACAACACCTCTGGGAGTGGTCTGTAAAATATGTATAGGTGGACAAGTAAAGTAAAATATGATCTGTGACCTGTGGTCTGTTTTGCTTGAAGATTTTTGCCTTGGCATCATTTAATCTCGTCTTGCCCCCTCTCTTCAGGCCCACATTTGTGCACAGATTCCTGATCAGGTCAACTATCGAGGAGAAGATGCAGACCATGCTGAAGATGGCTGGGAAGAGGTGACAAGGAATTTTCAGTTTCATCCGTTTATACCTTTATAAAACCCTCTCGTAAAATTAATTCTGAGTGTCACATTGTGCTCTGAATCTCTTGCAGTCACGTGGCCACTGCCACCATGAAGAACTCGGAAGCTTCTTCTGTCTTCACCGTAGCTGACCTGGCAGAGCTCTTCACGGAGGACACAGAGGACCGCGAGAGCCTGGAGGACTGAAATAAGAGAAAGAGAGAAAAAAGAGCAAGGGATAAAAGAAAGGCAGATGAAAGAAAATAATTTGTGAATGATGATCAAAGTGCCATGGATGTGTCTTTGTAGTTGCTAGTGCATGAAAAAGGCATTTTATGAAGAGGAGTCTTTCCAGATGTTCTGACTATGTGAAGGACTCTCAGGTCTTCCTTCAAGACATTTTATTATTTTATTCATCCCTGACTGTCTAACCATGGTATTCCACAGGCACTCTGATTCACTGGTATGGTTAGTAAAGAGGGGGCATGTCATGTTCAGATCACTACTACGGTGCTGTATTTTAGAGAAGCTAATGACCAATCAGTGAATATGGTTCTTCTCAACTTATCATGCTAGTGTTTTAAACTTCACCTCAGGTCACCTTTTCCCGATGTTTAGAAATGTCTGATTCCCACGCACAAAAGGAGGATGAAAGGCTTTTGCAAGTAAGAGGGGATTGTAGATGATTTGGGGTACATCCAGTGTGTAAGCCGCCCTTAATTAATGAAGCATAGACCAAATCAGATTATCAGACTTGTTTTGGTGTGATGTCTGTCTGGCAACACTGCAAGGGTTATGGGAATTGAGGTTTTTGGATTCCCTCCTAAAAAGAATAATGGGAACACGCAGTCTCCGATAATCCTCTAGGAAAGATTACGCACATAACCAGATCTCCTGTAAATACTCAAGAAAACAAGACAAGAAACAAACACTGCCACCTCTGAATGAGACTGGATGTGGACAGTGTCTGCCATCTTTAATGCCACAGGAGAGTTATTTGCAATTGCATTTGCTCATTGAGTGTGTGACAATGGTAAACAGAGAGGCATGTTGCGGTATGGATGGGTGTGCAGCGTCCCGTGTGTGTGTGTGTGTGTGTGTTCACTCTGCAAAGCCTCGGCCTCTTTACGCCTGTGTTGTAAAGTGCATTGAGGAAGGAAGTGGTGGGTGTTAAATGTGTGAAGTAGACGGTGGCTTTGAAGAGGCTTCTCTCTCTCCTGGTCTTGTAGCATCTCTCAGCGTCTGTCTGGAGGACCTGGGGCTCAAATGGAGCCAGATCTGTGTTATAGCAGTTCTGATTTGCAAGACAAAAAAAAACTCTGAAAAAGAGGAGGGGTGCATGATTCATTGTCAGTAAAGAGAGAGCTCCCGTAAAACAGTCTTGTTAAAAGACGAGAAAGGGAGACTGAAAACATGTTTTCCACCAGGAGATGTTGTCAGGGCTTGAGTACTGCGAAACGGAGAAGAGGCTTGTGTAGACATGTAATATGAGGTCTATGTTCAGATGAAACAATATACAACACAAATACCAGCAGTAGACACAGATTTTTCAATGACCTTGTGAGCTCCAGTTTCACAAAGTTTCACAGCATGGCTTTGATATTCAGGATCATTGGCCATAAACTTACTTACATGTATGGCTTAGACACATGCTCATAATGTTGTTGAGAAATACCATTTAACTATGTTTTACATACAGTAATAATGACCAAACAGGCAAAAAATATTGTTTCTCCTCTTTATCCATGCATAATTAATTATGTTGTGTGTGAGTATAGGTTATATGAGTGACCAAGTTGAAGAGGGAATTTATGCGTTTGTATGAATTTAGTGGATATTCAGTGATGTAGATACAACGATTGTGACAATTCTAGAACCTATAATCACCATGCTTTACACAGTGATACAAAACATTTTTGTGCAGTCATTTGATTTTCATTGAATGAATAACTGTAATTTATCAATAAAAGCTGATCTCTGATTTTAATTCCACCATGTACAGTACAATTCATTGTATGGGATCCGTTCTCCATGTTTGATTCTGTTTTTGGATCTGTTTTCAGTCTTTTTTGTAACACTCAACTTGTACATTTAGGTGTCCTTTTGAATCTGCTGGGTGTAGTTTGTGTCAGTGAACTACACTTGTCTCAGTTTTTGGACTTCTATTCATGCTTGTGGCACTGCTTCCCGCAACAGTAAAAAGAAGAAAAAAAAGACACCCAAAAGCATTAGACCTGACACTTTTTCTGGCCCTTTCAAACAAAAAAAAAGAGCCACAATGAAGACCGGCACCCCCCAATATGATGCCTGCCCCATACATGCTGAGCCTAGTCCTGGTGGTAGATTTGTTGGACTGGAGAGCCACTAGGGCATGAGGAGGAGCAGTGACGCCCCCTCTGATTGTCAACCCGTTTGGGTTTTATTTTTGCCCCCCACCCTCTTGTCTTTGTCTCCATTAAGCCGCTCCTGGTGGATCTCTGTTACCTTGGACTCCCCCTGACTCCCACTATTCATGTGAGGAATCTCATTGTTAGGGGGAACATCATTCAGGCTGCTGTTTTAAGGTTGGACAAGGGGCTCCCCACTCCAGCCCACATTGAGCACTGGGCCAAAGCGAGGGAGGGAGCTGACCGCACAAGTGAGGTGGTGAAGAACAGTGAGGGAAAGAGAGAGGGAGATCCAGGCAAAACGACTAAGTGTGATACGCATTGAAAAAGGGGGAGAAGAAGAAACAATTGGTAGGTTGGTTGTTGGGCAGGAAGAGAGAAGAGGAGAGGGTTCTGTTGCTTGAAGATGACTCCTGTCACACTTGTTCTGGTCGGATGTCTTCTGACTGTCAGGATATCTGAGTCGAGCGCACAGCTGGAGCAGGAGATGGAAGGTGAGTCTGCAGCTGTTTGTTTCATTTGCTCTTCCTCCCCTGGCCGGGGAAGCTGGGGGTGCTAGTCTGCTAGATGGTCACAGCTGCATGCCCTGTTGAGTTTTAGAAAAGGGCTTGTTTGAAGGTTGGTGTTTGCTATGATTCCAAGTATCCTGGGTTTCTATCTAAGCAGGATCTGCCGCACAACCCCAAGAAGAGGAAGAAGGTGAGTCCACAAATGTTAACCATTCCCTGTTTATCCTGTCAGGGGAAATGAGAATGGGAGTGGCAGTGGTATTTGTGGAGCAATGGTAGCACCTTGTATGATGCCAGTAATACTACAGTGACTTCCTCTAATGTTTTCATGTATAAACATTTTCATCAGATGTGTCAATGTAATTTGATCCAGTTTCTTTGCTGGCACAATAGGATATAATATAGATTATGCCTGAACATTTGATTGAGTTAGTAGATACAACTAAAATTCTTTTAAGAGGGAAGGTGAGCCTTCAGGCATCCATCAGGTAATTAAACTTTCAGATAATTAAACTTTTTTCCACTTTAGGCTACTTTAATGCTTCCCCATTGAGTTGATTTCTTATTTGACCTATACTCAAATAAGAAATATTTGAGAATATTACCTATAGCCAATATTCCTATCAAAGACCTGAATCTTTTATTTTACCTTTATAGATAACAAAAGGGCTCTACATAGTTGTTGTTGGTGGTGAAAATGTGGTATCCTGTGAGGACAATTTGTGTGTCTTCCATCCAGATTGTCCTGTTCCTCTGTGCTTATTTAGATCTGAACGAGACGGTCATTTGCACAAATGACCAGATTGAAGTGATCATTCCTAGTGCTTTCTTCCTCAATAAGGTCCCTCCTGTTTATGTAAGTAAAAAAAACTCTCATGATATCAATATTTTCTTTCCTGCCAGTGTCTCAACCTGCATGACCAGTTCTTGTGTAATTATGTGCAATGAACTAAGTTGCCATAGGACATTTTATTCTTATTAGAGTATATGGTCATACTATTTCTCTTGGCTCCTTTTCATAGGTTTGGGATTTACATCTCAATGACCCAGAGTGTCGGGGTGTACGGATAGGTGATAACTATGTCTTCAGTATCAAGACAAACCTCTCTGACTGTGGAACACTCACTGTAAATATTTCTTTCCTACAGTAAAAAAAATGCCAATGTTTCAGACTTGTGAAATGATTTAGTACTCACTGAGCCTGCCTGCTAGATCAAGGTCACATAGTGAAGTGTGGACAACTAGGAGGGGCTCCTAACAACAAGACGTGTGTATCACCCGTATATTCAATCGGAACAACACTTGATCGTAAAAGAAGACATTTAGAACCAACAACATGAAGACAAACTACTGTAGCCAGTCTTTGTACGCCACCAGTGAGAGTCTCTCACACAGTAAATCAGATGGTGGTCAGAGTTAAACAGATAGCATGTTCCGTTTCAAGTTTGTTTCAACACTTAAGCTTACATGCTAAAGCAAGGACTTACATTTTTCTGGATTTAGTAAATAAAAGATTTATGCAATTGCCATTTTTTTCTGTGTGCATCCACTGGAGCCTTTTGGCAAGATGACAGATCTCAACAGCACTGTATTTCGGTGTAGCCCTTTAGCATGGGTAGAACTGGGTTGGACAGGGCAGCTGGCTTTCTCAAACCAATAGAGCCCGTAGTGACTGAGAGCAGAGAGTAGAAGCTGATGAGCATGCCTTAACTCTCAGTGAGTTAAGTCAGGATTCTTCTCCTGAGGGGCACTGAGGAAGGAGGTTGGAGTAAATTACCCTCCATAGAGCCAGTGTCTGGTGGTGTAACTGCCCTCAATATGAAGAGGAGAGAGCGTGTCGACGGATGTATTTTCCCCATGGCAGTTGATGGGTCTGTGCTGGCCTCACAGGGGACAGCCAGAGAGAGACAGCTGAGTGGTGTGTGTTACCGTGGGGAAGGAAAGTGAGGGTCAGGTACTATGTGCTTTACCCCTGTAAGTGGAGCAGGAGAAAGTGAGAGTTGATGTGTGCATCCCGGCCCTGAGAGAGGGGGCAGAATGTTGATGTCCATTGACCAGCAAGCTCTAAATTCTCCTGATTTATATGGAAATGATGACTGGTGTTTTCAGTGGGTCTGAATAGCTTGCGCCGTAATTCAGCCGTTCTGGGCGCTTAGTGCAGGGCCACTCGCCCCCGGTGCTCAGCTCATCTACAGATTGCTGCACTGCATGGACCACTCCATTTCTCTCCTTCAATCTCTCTCTCTCTCTTGCTCTATCACTCTTTCCCTCTCTCTTTCTGGCGCTCTCTCTCTTTCTCTCCTTCACTCCTGGCTAGACATAAATCTGTCCTTGAGAAGCAGAGGGTCCTTGAGACCCTTGTTCAACACTCATGCAGGCATTTCTTGTAAAGCCAGCAAAAGGTTAACATAGCAGTGTTGGACTTGCCTCCCTCCTCCCACCATTCCTCCCCCCTCCACAGACTTTTACAAGGCCTTAAAAGCACACCAGTCTTGTGCATGCCAGTAAACCTACTTTAGAGTTAACCCAATGAGGTGAGATGGAGGAAAAACAGAGATAAAATCTGTTAGGTTTAATGTCTGGTGTTACACTTTTTGATAATGAATATTTTACCATTAATTATTGACTTAATGTTAATGACTTGTACAAATGTAGTGTGTTGTCTCATTTGATATGAAGGGACTACCAGAGTCAAGACAAGTCAAATCTTTTTAGTCTATCATATTGTTTCTGTCTAAAAGACTGTAGCAGCCTCAGACTAATCTTGGCCTTGTGTCCAGTGGTGGTCTGCAGACATGCAGTGGTGAAGGGCTGTGTGTGTGTGTTTGTGTGTGTGTGTGTGTGTGTGTGTGTGTGTGTTATTATGGGAGGGTGTGTTTGCCGGTGTGTCATAAAAAGGCCCCAGGTTGTAGGTTATTCAACAGAAAGCTATGGAAATGTCCAGGAGGTTGGATAGGGTCTGCAGGGGGAACCACTAGTGGAGTTTATGACATTAGCAATGTTAGTTTGTCCAGTGTTTCTCATGTCCGTAATGTTTGAATAACAAAGGTGTGTGACAGAGTGAGGAAGAGATGGGAGAAAAACAAGTTTAAAATGTAGATGGCAGGCTTAAGGATGGTTTGAAGTTAAAAGATTTATGACATCACAGCTTGTCTTGTTCTCTGACAACACAGACACAAACAGATCTGGTTGCCCTCGGAAACGACCTTGACTGTAAGGCAGGGACCTTTTTGTTTGTAGTGTCTGTAATGTTTGGCTTTTTTTTTTCATGCACAGGTCTCAGACGACACAAACATGATGTTTATTAACACTATACACAACAACAATTCAGACATCATCACCAGAAGTTATGTCAACATTACCTTTGGGTGCCGTTACCCTGTAAACTATATGGTCCAGCAACCCAACGGCGAGAACATGATAAGAGTGGATGTCAGGTAAGTTGCCTTAAACAACTGTTTAATTATTAGTTTCAGGTCATAATCTACAGTTTTAGTCATTCCAGACTCACTTATACTGTGAGTAACTAAAATCACTTAATCATAACTAATTAATTAAGTAGGTAGAACCTTAGGCTACCCAAAATAGGCTCTAGATTTTTTCTTCTTGAAATGTGTCCAAAGTTCCATTTAATTAGGTCAGTTTTCCCCACTTCCCGACATTAATGACATCCGCTCTTTTACTGGGAATTCTCTGACGTTCAGGATGTCAGTTGTATACTGAATTAGTAAGCCAGTATTGTTGTTCCTCTGAGTTTGGTCATCATAAATTTCAAATTTTTAATCATATACTGAAAGTAAATGCAGTACACCTTTTAGTCATGGTGCACATTTTAATCTAAAAATGATTCTACAGTCATTCTTTTCTCGTCTGTTTAATTAATAGCAAAGTTAAAAAAAAAAAAAAAAAAAAAAAAGGTTATAAGGTCTTTAAGAATCAAGCAATAATAGACAGATTCTGCATGGAAAAATAACTAGAACCTGACACCTGACGAAGTCAAAAACTGATGATGAAACTAATATATAGAAACAAAACTATAAACATGTTCCATATCCTCAGGACCATCACACTGAACACAGAGGATGGGAACTTCTCGGTGGCAATGATACTGTATAAAGATGAGGACTTTGAGGATAAATGGACTACAGTGCCCTCTATTGGACTTGATGACAACATCTTCGTCAAAGTGTTTATGGTTGGTCATATTTTCACATCTTAAACAGTCACACTTTTTTCACAGGTTTTTAAGGTTCAAAACTTTCTTTCTTAAAATTTGCCCAGCTGTTTCAGTAATAAGTCCTTTTTTTGCCGATAGCATGAAATCCATGTCAAATATTTGATCTTTCTCTTCTGGGTTTGATATTGCATCCACGTTTATGGAGTGGTGTTCAGTGTTACAGCAGGTATAAAGGTTCAGCAGAGGCCTTTTCTGTGGGGTTAAGCTTCGGACCACTTTTCTGAAAGAGTGACAGGTTGAGCCTCTGGTACAGTAATGAGCAGCTATCTGTTTCCCTTACAAAGCGTGATAAGGCCACAAGCATCTGTTGAGATGCCAACACACACTCCATTCTCTGACCTCAGTGCTGCCGACAGCAGTAAACAAACCCAGTCTGTGATTAGAGACGTAACATGAGTACCTGGGTCAGGTGTCTCTGCCTACTGTCTGTCATTAGCAGGCTACCTCACCTCACTATCTTTTTATCCTACACACACACACACACACACACACACATGCAAATACACACAGACAATTACACTTTATATTACACGCTGTCACATTTGACATTAACCAAAAACATTAACTACACAGTATTAAATTCAGTCTGTTGCCACTCTGTGATTCTGCCTAATGAGCAACCATTATTAATGGTCTTAAAGATTCCTGTACTACTGATATTTTAAAGGTTTTGATGCTTGGTATGCATTGTTTATAGTGTTCTATAAAGAGTTGGGAGCCTCCCGTTACTCAACGAGGGACAAGCTCACTTGTAGTTGGTAATCTGATCCCAAACAGATAGCCCACAACATTCTCACAATTTCATAGAATTTTGAATTGAAGTTGAAGAATTTCAGTGAAGGTTTGAGCAGACATTTATTAGAGTTAAATATCAATATGACTTCGTAAGAAATAACCTGATATGTCAGCTGAAGCTTTTGAAAAAGAACAACTGGAGAAGAATATGAACCATGTGGTCACTGAAGATGCAGTAATTTTTGTGTTTGACATTTTCTAGTATGGAATACTGTAATGTACAGTTCAGTTTCTTCTAATGTAAAGCCTTGGTTCACACACCCTGTTCCAGGGAAAATGAATTTGGGAAAACCCCTGATGTAAATGGTGTTACCAGTATTATTTGGTTTTCTTAGACTCCCTGTTCGCATCTGATGACTCAACACAAATTCTTGGCCACTGAGTCATTGGCTTTCTCTGGATCTCTGACTGTTTTGCTCCCTGTGCATCTGTTGGGGTTCTCTCCCTCTCTCACACCTCACCATTGCCTTTTATCTTAGATACCAGCTCATCTGACGCTGCACATCGAAAGATGCTGGGCCACACCGACCAGCGACCCTTACAGCAACATACAGTACTCATTCATCCACGAGAGGTCAGTGCCCACAGCCACTGACGTGCACATGCATACACATAGTAGTCATGAACCTATTCTGGTTACTGCAGGGTTTTTTCTGTCCCACTTGTCATCTGCTTGCTCGAAGGATGTTGCTGGAACATGTCATATGGGGGTTGCTAGGCAAGCTGGGGAACTAAACAGCGTCGGTTGGCGTTTGTGTCATGTGACCTATCCCCCTTGCTCTGCCATATGCATTTCAGTCCGACAGCTGTGTATGCCCTTGACGGCCCAGGCAAGCCTTACTGGGCCTGCACAGGCATGGTGAAGAAATAACCTGCCATGTGTGTTTACAGAGACATTGGGCTCTGCTTTACTCAGCGACTTGTTGTTCTGCTGTCTGCCATGAATGCCAAGCCATAAGTGATGGTGTGGCCCAATAGGTGGCTGCTTTATTGCTCAATGTAGTATGGGTGCCAGAACCTCCAGTTTATTGCTTATGATTTGACAACAAGTTTTTAAACAAACATCAGCCTACATTTCATCACAGCTTTGAAGAACACAAAACTGTGTGCAGACATTCGCTGAATTTCACTGATATGAAACTGATTAAATAATAAAAGGTGGGATCAGGCCCACACATATTTGTTGGGACAGCTGTTATTGGAGCTTGTTTGTGTTTATGTGGATGGTGAACTGTATGCTTTTAGCTGGTATGCTAAATGTCAGTTGATGCTGACACCTCTGTTTTCAGGTAGAGCAGCCCTGTGTTGTGTCTGATACTTGTGTCAGTATTTATGTTACAGTACCTCATATCTTTGTACAGGTAGCCATGGAAGCTGCAGAGCCTGACCACTGGTATATCTTGTGACAATTGACTGTTGCTGGAACTGTTGGGTTTTCTCTTCTCTGCAGCTGCCCAGTACCAGGAAGTGAGTCTACATTGGAGGTGCTAAAAAATGGCCAAGGCCCAGAGGCCATGTTCAGGATCCAAATGTTCAAGTTTGTGGGCAGCTCATATACTGATGTCTTCCTCCACTGCAATGTCCAAATTTGCCCAAGCCCTGCAGGAGTTTGTCAGCCGGTAAGGATAATATCTATGTCCCTGTGCTCCTAGTCAGAAAGTACCGGTAGTGCAATTTAAGATATTTCAGTCAAAAAAAAATGATTTTCAATGTTTCCCTTAAAGGGGCTCAATGAGATGTTGCAAGTTTTTAGCGTGATTGCATTTTAATCTCAAATCGTAGCCATCTCCCCTTGATCGGCTAGCTTTCTGCCCCTTGAATACACTATGAAAAAACCCAGTCTCGATAGACAACACAGGGGCTGTTATACTCAAACTAATCTAAACACAACAAACCACGGCTCACCAATCAACAACAAGATGGTAGAGGACGCACATTAACTCCCACCCCATCTTGTTGTTAATATACCTACGTATCTTGTGTGGTTCATCAGTCAACATACCCCCTCTCTGACAAGTAAAATCTTTTTTTTATTATTTATATAAAAGATCCTTTAGATAAACATACCCTTTTTGCTTATTTTCAGAACTGTTCTGGAGAGGAAGCATCAAGCAGGACACGGAGAGATGTCACCGTGTCGCACACAGTGTCTTATGGCCCAATCAGAAGACTGCTGGCCAGCAATGATCATAATGTTTTGAGTAAGTTATTTTTTTCACTTCACAGTTTGTCAAATTAAGATTATGTGTATTTGTGTATTTACATGATCTACAGTACGGTGTCTTATAACACTGCAAGTAATTTTTATTTTTGTTATTGCACAACACAACTCCAACATAAATGATGGAAGCTTCAGGTTTAATCTGTTTTAAGACCAGTGTATTAAGTTATAGTTATAGTTAGTGTATAGTAATAGTTCTGGTTAGTGTATGATATGTATGTGTATTGTGTTTTTCAGATAGCAAGAGCGTTATTTCCATAGAGAGCATGGTGCTTGGAAGTCTACTGGTGGTATTGCTACTGGTAACAGGAGTGTTTGTCCGACTCTGGCTTCGTAGTAGGCGATCCTACCCTCCAAATGATGCCCAGCTCACGCTTTCCAACATACACCGCCTATCAGAAGTGGCTTCGTGAAGCAGCACATGCGAGCCAATTTCAGTGTACATAATGGTGTGTAGGTGTAGTGCTGACATTACCAACAATAAAAGAATAAATAAGTATTTTTTTTTTTTTTTTACTTTTGTACAGTATGAGTTTCCCACCCTTGTAGATGTTTCTGGAAAAATAGATTAATCATTGCTGAATTATTTGTAATTTTTGCCTAATGTACACCATTGGGACACCAGGCTAATAAACAATTTTGTGCAGTCTTTGTGCATTTGTGTTCACTAACCTTTTTGACTTTTTATGTTTTCAATTGATACAACCCAGCTCGACTGAAAAGAACAAAACACTTGTAAAAGTGTCAGTCTAACTGAGCCTCAAGGCGACGTTTAATATCAAAAAGTGTAAGGGGTTGAAAGAGGACAAGCTTCTCACTTCTTGCATACTGTTTTCAAACAGCTGTTCTGTCTGAAATGTCGCGGTTTAGGCGGCTAAGCTGTCTTTCGTCAAGTGAGCCATGACGCAATGAAAAGGCGACGGGAGGCACCGCTAACGAAGAACTTGGCTAGTTTATCACATCAGTGAGAGACGTGGAAAACAACGGAGGAGATTGATAAGTAACTCCTAAGTTTACAGGTTTAATTAGCGGTGTTTTTACACCGTTGTACATTAAATAATCACGATAAGATACGGAATAATAGTGACGTTTCGACAAACAAACGTGTCACACAATCCACGGTAAGAAACGGGCGCGTTTTTCTGCGTTCTGTGTCGGATAAAGATTAGCTTGAGAAATAGCTAGCTTGCTATTGAGCTAATATAGCCAGTTAGCAGGAATCAAAGTTTGGGCTCAATCTCAGTGGCGATGAGAGCTATCTTGTCTTCTTTTGTCATTTAAAAAACTATGTTGTTTGTACTTTGCCGAATTTAGTCCCGTGACAAAAGAAAGTTTGTTTTTCAAAGTTTCGATCATGTACGTGTTGTGATATTAAGTATTTCGTCAGGCTTTAATGTAAACGTGCAGTATCAATAATCTGTCGCCGTCTTGCTAGCCGACTTGTTAGCTAGCAGACTAGCAGCCGTGATCCAGCAACATCTAAATAAAGACAGGCTCAGTACCCACTGCTGTAGCGTAACAAACATGACAGTCCAATGTGGGGTACGATGTCAACTGGTTGCAGTCAGGTCAGGACGCGTTTGCGCTCGTAAATTACTTGGGTTATTTTGTGAGAAGTCTTTTTACAGGTTTAAAAAAGTTGGAAAGATAGAAAGAATAAATCGGCTCATAAACAAATCAACCGTTTGGAATATTAGCTAGTCACTTTGTTATCCATAACGGAGCACGTGACCGAAATGGCAATAATGTAACCGTGTGTTCCTTTTTATTAATAAATTACATGCATTTGTTATATGTTTCGGAATTTTAGCATTACGCGTTTGGAGTATCGTACAAGTCATCACGCAAGTCAGTAGTCCTTAGTTCACGTTACTTCGTTTTGTCCAGAAAGACACTCAACTCAAGTCAAATGAAACGCATACCGTTAGTGTCATATCTGCGATCACGCTGCACGATTGGTTGCTCAGTGCCACCCGTGGTTTGTGTCACACAGCGAGCCTGACTTTTTCATGTTGCTTTTTCCCCTCCGTCTTCGAGGTGCAAGCGTGACCGTGCAATTTAAGCCGTGTGTTGTGAAATGTTGTGGTGCAACTGACTTTAAACTTTGTAAACACACTGCAGCATGGCAGAGCACGAGGCCTGGCAGTTTCTTTTTTTAAGACTCGGAAGGGACTTCCAGCAGCTATTCTGCATAGGGTCTGTCGAATTTCAGTCTCATAAACTCGGGTCGGTCAGCTTGAAATCTCACACATCACTAGTACAATGTAAATGCTATTGCAACATGTTTTCTTTTTGACAGAATTTTTATTTTTTGTCCTATAATGCTTGGCCCTTTTCCAGAAACACTGAGTGGTGTCTCTTTTGAAGTTGACCAGACTCCCAGATGGAGGAGCTGCACCCTCACTGCCTGACATGTGTAAACCGGAGGTGCATGATGCGGCCGGAACCTGGTGCCTCCTGCGACCTGATGGGCTGCCCACTGGTGTGTGGCGCTGTTTTCCACGTGTGCAAGGCTGGTGAGCATCGACTGCTGTGTCCGCTGGAGCGGGTGCCCTGTCTGAACAGCGGCTACGGCTGCCCGTTCACACTGCCTCGTGGGCGCCTGGCTGAGCACCTAGGGATTTGCCCTGCCAGCGTGGTGTGTTGCACCATGGAGTGGAACCGCTGGCCCGTCAGCTATGCTGACCGCAAGTCCTACGAGCACCTTAGCTGTGGTGGTGGGGGTGGTGGCATAATCGATACCGGTGCCAACTGTGAGGCCGAGCCTGTGGAGCAGTTGGACATGGCACTGGCGCTGCAGGACCAGCGCATGCTGTTGGAGTCACTGCGGGTCACCACAACAGTTACCAGGGCAGCCAAAGATGAGGACCAGTCTCTGCCACTGATCCAGGAACAGCCACTGCAGTGCCACCAACAGCAGCAGCAGCAGTACGTTCAGAGGCCTTCACAGGTGGAGCTGGCACATGGACTCATAGACATGCAGCAGGAGTCATACAGCGAGCTTTACAAGGCCTCGGTAGAGACTAGTCGGAGCCTGGCGGCCGCTCTGGACATCCTCACCAGTGCCAACAAGGAGATTGACTTGCTCATGGACAGCCTGAGTGAGAAGGAGCATCGCAATGGCACACACCACACCAGCACAGGCTTCAAAGGAGAGTTCAATGGTGAGTGCCGGCATGGCAGCAAGGATGTAATGAACGTTGAGATGAAGGACGGCGACTCCGATTCCGAGGGTGAATTGGGGGCCGTGGGAGGAGTTGATCTTAACTACACCAATGGCATGAACTGGGAGTCCAACAATGGTTTTGGCAAGGCAGTGGAAGTCATTGTGGAGGGAGGAGACAGCGAAGACAAAGAGGACAGAGAAATACAGTGTGTAAACTCCCGCAGGAAGGAAAGGCTCCTTTGTAATGGCTTCCACCGTCCAGAGAGCCGAGGGATCCATCACCCCTGGCGAAGCCAGCACAGACTGCCAAGCAGTGGGCACAATGGCTCCTCCGACCACCAGCCAGATCTGCTCCGTCACTCAAGGCCCATGGTGGTGGTGGAGCCAGCCGTGCCTCAGCACAACAGCGTCAGTGTTCCCTGCTTATCACTGCCAGTGCAGAGGGATCACATGACCATCGCCTTAACCAATCACCACCTACTCGTGGAGGACAGAGGGGAGGAGCCTCACACAAATGGGGAGGGACTGCAGCCACTAGTGGTAGTGGGCGGGGAGGGCCTTGCGCTGGATTTAGAGGAGGTGCTTCAGCCTCTGGTGGTGCTTGAAGACCAGAAGCTCCCGGAGGACGAGCCTGAGCTTCCACCGCTGCTGGTGGGAGAGGAGCTGGAAGATGTGGAGCTGCAGCCATTGGTTCTGGAGGCGGATGAGGAGCTAGCGGCTGCAGCTGTTGGGCCCCAGGTGAACGGGGACGCAGCTGGCGGAAGGGAGGCTGACGGGGCCAACCGCTGGTTGTTTCACAATCTGCAGGTGTTCCAGAGCGTGATCAACTTCAACGGGCGCCGCGCTGTCTCACAGCCCTACCACCTTTACCACACCAAGATGGAAGACAAGGCGGTGGACACACTGGACTTGGAGGTGTCGGACGACCCCATGGGCCTGCACGGCATTGACCTGATCACAGCGGCGCTGCTCTTTTGCCTAGGTGACTCGCCGAGCGGCCGAGGCATCTCCGACAGCCGCTTTGTGGACGGCTATCACATGGACTTTGGCACGCAGACCTTCTCCTTCCCGTCAGCCATCCTGGCTACCGACACCATGGTGGGCGACATCGCCTCAGCATCAGCCTGCGACCACGCCAGTCCGCAGCTCTCCAACCCCAGTCCCTTCCACACGCTGCGCCTGGACCTGGTGCTTGAGTGCGTGGCGCGCTACCAGACCAAGCAGCGCTCCATGTTTACCTTTGTATGCGGCCAGCTGTTCCGCCGCGACGAGTTCTCGTCCCACTTCAAGAACGTACATGGCGACATCCACGCCGGCCTCAACGGCTGGATGGAGCAGCGGTGCCCACTGGCCTACTACGGTTGCACCTACTCCCAGCGGCGTTTCTGTCCGTCGGTGCAGGGCTCACGGGTCATCCATGACCGCCACCTGGGCTCTTTCGGCGTGCAGTTCAATGCGCCGTCCCTGTCCTCCCACCCCCCAGCTGGCCGCGCCGGCGCCAGGAGCAAGAGCCGCCGGTATGGCTACCAGTGCGACCACCTGAGTGGGCTGCCCTTCGAGGTGCTCCAGCACGTGGCCAGCTTCCTGGACGGCTTCAGCCTGTGTCAGCTGTCTCGGGTGTCCCGCACCATGAGGGATGTGTGTGCCAGCCTGCTGCAGGGACGGGGCATGGTGGTGCTGCTCTGGCAGAAGATCCGGCAGCCCAACGGCTCCAACTCTTGGCAGATCAAAGACAAGGTAAGAGTCCCGTGGGCCGTTTTGTATGTGATTGTGTCTGTTCTGTATGTGTGTGTGTGTGAAAGAATCTTTGTATCGCTAGTGTGTTGACAAATCTAAAAAAAAATCAAACGTGATGTAATGGCCAAGGAGCTAGATGCAGTTGGTCTCTTTGGCCAGAGGCCTAATCCTCTTGGCTAGGAATGTTGTTTGTCATGGAATTAGTTCAGTGTGTTCCTCAAAATGATCTACAGAAAAATAACACACAGCAGTCACATACACACAGTGTTCATTGTTCAGTGTTCATCATCCACACTTGTGCTCATTTTTGTATTACTTTCAGACCAACATACATTTAGGGAGATACACACGCACACACCAAGAGTTTTTATATTTATATATAGGCCCTATATATAGTTGTATTTACAGTATAAATAGTATATATATAGTTGCTCAATGAGTTGTTGGTTTCAGGTGTGGCGGTTCAGCACAGCCTTTGGCACAGTGAATGAGTGGAAGTTCGCCAATATCTCCAGCATGGCCGACCACCTCAAGACTTGCAAGTTCAACACAGTGGCCCGCCGTGAGGAAGCCATCCCCTTGCCTTGCATGTGCTTCACCCGGGAGCTCACACGCGAGGGACGATCACTCCGCTCAGTGCTCAAGCCAGTGTTATAACATACACATATACATACATACATACATACATACACACACACTCACAAACACGCACACACACACACTTAAACATATAGATCGCCAGTTGAACTGTCTCGACAACACGCCACGCAAATGCAGACACCAATTTTTTTTTTGTTGTTTTTTTTCCACTCTGACAAACACTCAAACAGGCAAATTCATGAACTTTACTCCAAACAATAGGACCGTGCATTACTCCTTATATCATCTTCCAGGTTACTTTTGGATCATTCAGAATTATTTTTCTCTTTCCAGCACAAAAATCAAGACTGTGGATTGCAGATTGTACTGTACTTTTTCATCGACTCTGCAGATAAGTGTACATAAAATATAGCCATTTCTGAGGTTTGGTTAAAAAAAACTATATTTTTTGTAAGGAAAATACTGTGCCGACGAATAAAACAATAAATGAAGTAGAAATGAGAGCCTTAATGGAGTACGAGAAGGGGGGATGATAACTTGATTTTGAGCTAGGCAGAAATAATAATAGCTCTGCCATGCAGAATTATTACTGTAACCTTTTGTACTCTTGCATGGTGTGAAAACATGTAGCAGACACTTCAAGATTGATACATGCTCGTGTTGAGGTCTACACACCGATCAAAAAAAAAAGTTTTTAGGTTTGATCATTTTTGTAGATTAAAAAAAAAAAAAAATGTCCAAAGGCAGTGACTCATGAGGCAGGTTGGGCAAATGTGTGAACTGGTTGGACATCGAGAAGTTGTATCTGTAGTTCTTGTTCTTTTTTAAAGATTATACATCATTAGTGTGCTGTAAGTTTGTTTTATGTACATTTTTTTTTGTCTTTTCATGGCCTATGGTGTTTTGAAGCCCCAAAACTCGCAAAAGTTCTCGTGTTTTGACTTGAAGTACACAGCTGATACAGTTTAGAGGCGAGAGAATCACCTAGCACTTTACTGGATTTTCAATATGAAGTTTACCATTACTAACTTTTTTTTGTGACTTGTGGTGGTGAGCACTGACATGGCTTTCCTCCCCCAAACCCCTCTCTAAAGCTCCTTCCTTTCATTTGCTGCTCAGTCTGGACTTATAGTCTAGCATGGCCCACCTACTCTTTATTGTCCCTCCAGCCAAGCCCCTTTTCTGTCTCCCAGCTGATGTTGATGCAGAGTGTCCCTGTAAGGTTGAGCACCCTTTTTGTCTTCCAGTGACTGCTCTAAGACCACCAACCTTCTCTGAAAAACGCCCGCCAGTATTCCGTGGGGCTCTCAATCATCCAGTGCTTTTGGCCATCCATCAGAAAGGCAGATAGAGAATGGGTGAATCCCAGCAAACACCCCCCCCACACCCTTCCCTCTCAACTCCCTAGGTCCTGAACCCTTAAAGAGTTCATTAGCTTGAATCAACTTCCTGATCTTCATGGTCTCATCTTTGGTAGATAGGGGCCAGACCCAAAGCTATGTAGCCTGTGGGAGTTCTGCTCTGTGCTAGCAGGTTAGTTACTATGGGTATTTTCAGACGCTCTGCTATAGACTAGCAGACTAGTAAGGCTGTGTAGTTTTCAGGGATCTTTCTATGGTCTTGCAGACTAGTAAGACTGTGTAGACTTCAGGGATCCTTCTATGGTCTTGCAGATTAGGAAAGCTATGTAGTCTTCACAGGGCCTGCTGTAATCTTGCAGACTAGTAAAGCTGTGTAGTCTTCAAGGATCCTTCTGTAGACGTCCAGGCTAGTAAGGCTGTGTTGTCTTCAGAGGTGGCTTGCCAGACAGATATCAGAAATCTGAGGGACTTGGTATGTCTCTCTGACCTGCTCACTGTTAAACCTCTCCCCCCATTCCAGAGTTACGACCCAGTGTTGAAAGCTAAACAGTAGCACTGCAAGGGCTTCACTTGAACTGGGCATAGAGTCAGTGAGCAGTTTGAATATGGAGGAGAGATTAATGTAGCGCCATTTTGTAAGGGGATGGGCTGGATGAGCAAATGTTGGTCCTTTTTGGATTACACTTTTTGCAGCTGGAGATTCCGGCCAATGCCAGGGTGTGGTGATGGCTGAAGCTCATGGTAATGTCAATGCTCAGGGTTAAGACTTCAGTAGTGTTCTTGGGGTTGGCCTGTGTTCTTCTCTATCTCTATGTATCTGTGTGTGTGTCTATCTGACGCCTGATGGGTGGGCCCCTGCTCCACAGCCTTTAAAGTGTCTTCATGGTCCTTAGACTTGTTTAGTGGATGTTGACACGTGTGCTTTAATAAAAAAATATATATTTACAATCTTTTAACATTGTCTGGTTGTTATGTGCAACATTCAGTTTACTCTTTCTTTCTATCAGAGTGTGTAATAATGGAATGGGCAGTATAATTCACTCTGGAACAGTGAAGATGATATCTATCAGCAATGTGTGAGGCCTATTAAAACATGTATATTTAAAAAAATATATCAAAGCAACTTGATCAAATTCAAGACTCACTTTGACTATTAAAAATGTTGCTCAGAAATGTGTGAGACACTGGTGATGACTCTAAACAATGAGTTCTCAACTTGCCTGTGAGTAATATTTCTGTGAAAATAGCTTTTAATTAAAAATTTTATTAGTAGAGCAGTATTTAAGGTGGTGTGATCAACATAGACTTTAATCATCCCACATTGTGGTCCGAGTTACTTTTCTGTATTTATTATTCGTATCTTCGGTGTTCAAGTTGAGGATCACACCCAAAACATGGACTGATGGTGACGAGGACCCCCACAACTGGCACAAAGAGGTCCTTGAAGAAAGTCGAGACCCAAGACTACCTGTTGAACACCTCAAAAAAGTGGAGGCCCAAGCCTACCTGTAATACCTCACTTGCAACAGGGGTCTGTTTGTTGGGATTGGAACTTTCGTTGTAAATGTTTAGTTGCAAGTCAAAAGCAACATAAATTCTCTCTTAACGTTGGTTTTTGTCCACATGACTGGCATACTTAAAACTCAAACTGCCTTTGAGAAAAGAGAACTGTAATGTCTGTACATATCACTAGGTGGTGGTATAGGTCTGAGTTTATACCGTATACTGTATATGGAGTGAGTTTACCCTGTCCACACATTTGCACTTACAGTATACAGTTAGACAACAGCTCTTAAAGGAACCATAGAACACTTTTTTTGACCATCAGAAATTGTTGTTTGAGCCTCAGTAATAGCGTATGCAAATTTGTGCGTCTGAAAGTGACCCAGGAGCACTGCTAGCGCGTTGTTTACAGGCTCATTTAAAAGGCTTAGAATGAAAATATTTATAATTCCCGCCTGCCCTGGCAAATTCATGAATGAACAGGGGATTGGACCAGAGACGTTTCCAAACGATCTTTGGTTGGACCATGTAAATATAGTAGGTTTATCTTAGCAGTGCCGACATCAAGAAGCACCTCGTTTCAGATTGGCCTGTTTCAGCCCGGCCATTTCTAGTTTGAAATTTACATGTAGAATGAGGCGGTAGAGGGCGGTTGAAGTTTTGCTATGGTTGGATACCTTAAGCTACCTAAATTCAACAATAACAAGGTAAATGTGGTTTGACATTCTATGGGCCCTTTAAAATATCAGGATGATAAAATTTACATTCATGCCAACAAATGGTGGAAATAACATGCAGAATAATGGCACTTATATTTAGCCTACTGCCTGTGGAGTTCAGAAATTTCATGCAATTCCTACACACAAATATGAATATCAGAATAGGATGGGATAGGATAAATCTCATGTGGCCCCTGGGAGCCTACTGAGCATGCTCCTCTCTGACAGGCTCATGTGGTGGTTGGGTGGACATAGGATTCATGAGCTAAGCCATGGCCAGACCATTGTAGTGAGGGAGAGAGGAGGGAAGATAGACTCTGAGAGCTAAGCCATGGCCAACATGTGTAGTGAGCAAGAAAGAAGAGGGAAGAGGACAAAGGGGACAGAGAAGAAGAGCAAAGCACAGAAAACAAGGCCAAGGACGACAGGACGGACAGGGTGGGTTGGGGAGGTGAACAGAGGACATGCAGCAGGAGAGCAGAGAGGAGGGAGGGAAAGAAAGGAATCAAAAGAAATAAGAGAGGAAAATAGATTCAATAGTGCAGGGGATTGAACTTGTCTGAGCGTCGGCAGTCCTCTTTAAACCGTGTGGCCAGATTATAGCTCTCTGGCTGGTGTTCAGCATGCTAACAGGTGTTTTGGGGGAGTTTGTCCCTTGGTTATTTGTCATTTTCAGCTGGCACAAAATAACACTTTCACACATGCCCCCACCACCAACAATAACCCTCCATCCCTTGAAATAATTGCCTTTTCATGCTAGTCTGTGGTGAGCATTTATCAGTGACCTGTAGCAGCCCCGGGGCTGTCTGGAGTCTGCATCAGGCGGCAGAAGCCTTCCCTTGGCAGAGGTGTGGCGTGCTGGGGCACTCTTTGCAATGCACTCTGGAAATGCGTCAGTTGTTGCTGTTCGAATATACTTATATCTTTACCGAGACAGACCAAATTAACTTATATCTTTACCTAGATAGACCAAATTAACTTATATCTTTACCTAGACAGACCAACACAGAACTTTTGATCCCATATACATTTTTTGCTTGCCACAATAAAGTTGTTAAGAAGCCAGACGGCATATTGGATGATCTGAAATGGCAGTAGAGTAACAGGTATATTTGATGCATGTGATATTCTCATTTTATGATAAAGGCAACTCAGTTGGTCTTATTTTGACGGTAATGTTTGTCGGGTAATACTGTCTGCTTTGATGACTGTCATCTACTTTCTTGTCACTAAGTTTATATGAGGTGGTAAAGTACTGAGTTGTTGAGAGAGAAATATAAAAACAAGATATTTTATCCTGTGGTTTTCCCTAGGGACGCAATGGGAAATAGTGGTGCTATTGATGTGTGTGAGTGTGTGAGTGTGTGTGTGTGTGTGTGTGTGTGAGTTGGCACAGCACTGTAGAATACACTATCTCTTTATGGGCGTTTTGTCTGTTTGTTGTCATGGGACTAATGCTCTGTCTTTTTGCTTTGTAAGTTGTCCCTTGATGTGACATACACTGTCGGTGGTACACCATGATTTATACACTGTATGCAAGCTCTCTGTTGTTGTTGGTTTATTTCCCCTATGGCCATAAAATCAGTGTAACCATTTCGATGGCTTAGATGTATTGCCTAGCAACACCTTCAAGAGTGCACCACTCATATGGACTCCAGTGAAAGAAGCAATACTGGCTACCAGACACACTGGTCTTTGTCTCATATGGACATTACGGGCATTCAGCCTGTTGCCCCCTGGGTAACGGTGTGAGCTTCAGACGGCACCTGCCTGCTCACTCTCTGGGGAGAGAAGGAGTTATGGTTGGGATGGTGGGATGAGACAGACGAGTGCTGAGGGGAAGCGGTGGGTGGAAGATGTGCAGACATTAGAAGATGAACGCCTGTGGCTGTGTGGGGAACTGCAGGGGACATGTGTGTGTGTGTGTGTGTGTGTGTGTGTGTGTGTGTGTGTAGGAAGGGGCCAGATTCTGTGAGCTCGGCTTTTGAATGTCATTAACCACATGATGAGTCTCTTGGGGAACTTAAACCGGCACTAAGCAACATTCTGTTTTTCTCTCTCACGAGCTCCCTCTAAAGCCCTCTGTATTGCATTGTATTGCACTGCATTCTATTGGAGGCGGTCCGCGCTGCTGAACATTGCCGCTATTGGCCACATCTACCGCTATTGGCCACGGTGGCACATTCTACACCATTTGTTCGCCGTGTAATGACTAATTTTAGCATCCTAAACAGTATGAAACGGATTAATTAAATGAAAAATGTTGCATAGTGGGCCTTTAACTGATTGACAGAAAGTTTATTTTCACTACTTATTGAGTCCTTTGAAAATCTTTGGATTAGTCAGAATGAATGTCTTATATTGAGACGCTGTACCACTGGAGGTACTTTAGCCTTGAGGGTAATGACAGTTAGCTCTCTGTCCGTCTAAAGCCTTACTGTGCCTATATGCGCAAATAGACCTTTCTGCTTTCCTCAAGAGAGATGTGGTGGCCCTCTTCCATCTAGTTCACACAGTCTCCCCTCTCTGTCCAGTTTTATCATCTTGTCAGTTTGCAATGAATCCCCATTTTTATTTAGTTTGCCTTTCAGTGTCCTTATTAGTTAGACATCCATCTCAGGTTTATCTCCAAACCCCTTTGAAATGGCTGTTTGATTAAAGTAATTTGGCTCATGAATTTAAGGGACAATAAATGTAAATATTTTATATCATGTCTTTATATTTCTATGTGCATTAATAATGTATACTTCATTCTAGGAGGTGCACTATAACTATGTTCAGGAATGTTGGCCTCACACTCTCCATTTTGTATTTATGGTCTTTGGCTGAGATGCATCTATGATCTTCTCTTTAGCCATCCATTAGTTGTCATTATTACCATAATTAGAGCTTTTAGCACATTCAGCATTTATGCAGCAGAGTCTTTGGGGAGGAGTTAAGAGTCATTTGGGAAGATACTGTATGTGAGTGTGTGGCAGAGAAAGGAGAGTGTGTGAGTGTGTGTGTGTGTGTGTGTGTGTGTGTGTGTGTGCGTGTGTGTGTGTGTGTGTGTCTGCAAATGACTGTCCTTGACCTCCTAGAGTTTAGCTGGATAGTGAGGGTGAGATGAGGTCAGTGTATTACATGAGAACGCTTCCATCTTGGAGGGAGTGGAAATGAATTTCTGATGGCTGGGCTCAGGGACCTGAGAGCAAATGTTTGCTAAGGTGATTGCAAATAGCCAGTCTATGGAAATGTGCATGTGTGGGGGAGGAATAGCAGTGTTTTGTGAAGATATGACAATGCCTTTTCCATTTGCTTGGAAATCTGAACAGCAATCAATCACCTGGAACATTTTTTTTCTGAAGCAATGTTCTGCACACCAGTTATGATGAAACTTTGTTTTTGTAAGATTAACTTTAAACCAATGTGGTAATAGAAAGAACCATTATTGATGTACAGTTTCTTTCTCTGAAAATGTTCTCTCATTCCCACATCATTACTCGCACAGTGGGGTTCAAGTTTGGGATTCTCTGTTGGGTAGGAGCTTAACTTCTCCTGTCTGTGACATATACTCCAAAAGTCACAGCATGAGAGCTCATCCATCAGAGTAGATGTTGTGACACAGACCAAAATCTCTTGTCAGTGTGAAGAAAGACATTTTTTGTATATTCTGGTGGCCAAATAGCAATTTTACTGGGTTGTGTCTTCAGACTAGTTTCACAGTGCATCCACGGGCAGCTTCCCATGCCTGTCACCTGTGGCTTTTCAACAGCTGTCAGCTAAAGGCCAGCCTCAGTCTTTCCTTTTATCGGCTGCTGTTGATTTGACAGACTAATTATAAAAGGCTGACTGGGGTATAGTGTAATGTCCCTTTCATTTTTGTCCCTTATATCTACAAGGATGAAGTCAGGCCGGCTGAAATGTTAGATCTACATTCCGATGACTTTTCTGTCTTTTCCTGGCCACTATGTGTGAAAGTCAAACACAAATAAAGCCTTCAAAAAATAACCTGAACCTTCCCCAAGAACCCCTTAGCGGACCTATAAAAGAAACGTTTCCTTTAATATGCAATCAAAGCCTCTGAATTAAATGGACTAAATTCATCACAGACTTGTGCTGTGGCCATCTGCCAGGATTATTAATGTGGAAGGTCACACTCCTCATTCACACAGAACTGTACAGAGGCCATGGTGACATTTCCAATATCTATCACATCCTGCATCTATGTCAGTGGATGTCAGTTTATCACTATAATGTGATTAACACATGAACACAGTCATAATCTAGAGTCAAGCTAAACTATCATTTTGCTAAACCAGTCAGGCTATCAAATTGCATCATAGATAACCAAACAAAGAGTGCCAAGCTCAGATCAGTGTTTTGATACAGTTTCCCTTTTTTATTGCCAATGTTGTCTTAATATTTGACATTGATTTGAAATAAAGCAAAGAAGCATTTGGATTGGGATTATTTATTGCCTGAAACTACCACATAACACATTGACCTTTAGACCTTGCCTAGAACTGTAAATGTAATGACAAGGGTTTCCTGTACCTGGAGTTTTTTTGTGCCCCCCTTTGATGTTTAAAACCAAACATTATTTGTCTTCATATAGTTGTTCAGCCTGCAGTGGTTGACCCAGCTCTAAACTCTAATTTGTCCTGTTACTGTGACTTTGTTTGGCTCTCAGAGAGACCCTAACAACTCCTGACACGTTCAGATGACTCTACTGGGTAACTTACATGGCTGAAGCATTGCTGCTATTAGCCAGGCTGGAAGCGTTAAAGGCACAATGTGTAGCATTTTTAGTTGTTCTAATCTAAGTCTATGTTACCCCTTCACAAAGGTGTGCTTTTTCATAAATATTTACCACCACCATTAACTTCAAGTATTCTAAATGGTCGATTCTACACATTGGACCTTTAAGGCTCCAATGCGTCAGGAGTCTTAGCCCAAAGGTGAAGAGAACCATGACTAGTGCCTGCCTCTCATGGTGATGGTTTGCCCAATGATCCACTGAGAATAAGTGTGTGTTTAGAGTTTAGAGCAACAATAGCGTTGTGATTTAAATCTGTCTTTACATCTTCTGTTTAGTCCTTCAGGGATGTAGTTTTGTGTTTTTGTTTGTATGTGTGTGTGTGTGTGGGGGTGTGTTTGTGATACCCAAACATCACTGTAGTGGTACCTTTATTTGTTTTGCTTTGGTGAGAAAAGTGTCACATTTGCCCGTAATGACTCTGCTGTCAGTCATCCCTCAGGGAAGATAAGCACACAGGCAGTGTAATTAAACTGCACACCCATGTGGTTTTGGAATTAGACTGGCTTCAGGCTGAAGGATGAAGTGAGACACTCCATGCATTTCTGAATATGGATAATTCCAGGGATCATAAGCAGTTGATACTTCATTTTGATTCACTTTTTACTGAACCCAATTCATTGTACAAATCAGCTTACTAGTACTTCTCAGACATATGTTCTTAATGTGACACATAATGAGTCAGAAGGTCAATCGGACACTCATTTTCATGTCAACAATTCTATCTACCACTGTATCATAAATGTCATTGTCGTTATGTCATCGTTGTCATCGTTTTGCCTATGTGGACTATTGTCAACAGTTGATCACAATAAACATGTTTTTATTTATGATGTTGAATGATTACTGTTTATTCATAAGAAATGTTTGTTTCCATATCCATCTAAATGTATGGATGTGGGTCTACTGTGGGTCTCTGTAAATATCTCAGGTAAAGCTGTACTGCTGGAGAGACATACGATTGACTATGTGGGGGTTATTTTCTTGTGCTCAGTGTGAAAAGTCCCTGATTAGACAGGCATGACAAAGCCAATCGCCTGAGAGCAGCTTTTGAGGGGTGTGCTGATACTTTAAATTCCCCTCAAGCTCCGGGGAAGTCATGTGCACTGGCTAGACACTTGCTGGGTGGGTACTGCTTTATTAGGTGCCAACACACAACTTCAGTCGAATATCAACACACGCAAGCGCACACAACTGCAAATCACAACACACCACAGCAGCCTGGGTTTGAGTGGTTAATTAACTTTAATGAGCTCTATACGTCTCATACGTTCACGCTCATGACCATTGTAGAGTTGTAGTTGGGCAGTTGTACTAACAGCTGTTCTTCTCCGGGGTGGAGATACGCCCATGGGGTTCCTCTGGCATCTCGCCCCTCTGTGTGGTGTGACCTTGGGCCGGGCTGGAGGGGAGGCTGTGTTTATGGGTGTCCCCTTGTTGAGGGCAGAGGGGACTGCAAGATGTGCTGGCAGTGTGCGCCTCTGGTTGGCTAAACTCGTGCTCCTGAAATCTGATCAGGAGGGAGGGAGGGAGAGAGTGGTAAGAAGAGGGGGTTTGTTCGTATGCTGACGAGGTGAGCGTGACAGTTGAAAGAACACAAAGATTTGGATCGCAGGGAGATCTCAAACAAATAAATAAGAATATTTGCACTGAATAATCCCCTTTCGGATAGAATAGGCCTACTTGTTTACCAAATCAACAAGATGTCCTTAAAACAATTCTGAAAATAGTAACATTAATCTCAATTGTACCTGAATTGATGTAACTCCCTTCCTTGATAATATGTCTTCTGTGGAACCAGACCCTTCCTTACTTTCTCTTTAATCTGTTAGCATGTGATATTAGCAGATTCCTAATGACCCCTAATCAATGCAGAGATCTAATTAGTTTTCCCTTTCAAATTTCATTATCAATGGTCAGGTTGTATTTCACAGAGCATTGAAATTGTTATTACGATTCAGTGCATTTGTTCTTCCCCTGTGACAACTGAAGAAGAATGGAAGCCATCACATTTTTTCTGTAAAATATTCTATATTTTAGGATATTTATTTTTCTAATTGTATGCCATTAGTCTTATTAACAAATGCAGTAACCTGTAAGCTTTGGTTTGTGTGTGCAAATGTTCAATGTCAATGAATTTGGATTAACTTTACCATCGGCAGTTCTCCGGTTAGTGTTTGATTGAGTCATCACACCACACTAGTGTACCTATTCACAACGTTTGCAGAGAAGCCTGAAGGGATTTGAGGAGTTTTGCCTTTAAGCAGTTTTTTTTTTTTCATTGGTTGAGAGAAAATGTGGGCATGCCATGAGCGGGGTGCTATCGGGAGGCTGTGGTGATGAATACTCTCATTAGTCACTATAAGGCAAAATTCAACAGAGAGCGCTTTGGGTGGAATATGAGTTCCATCCAACTAATTAAGTCTAACTGAGATAAAACCCTGACTACAAATGAGTTTTTCTAATGATTAGTCCCACCTATAACTCTCATCTGGAACAGGGACATAAGTCACCATAATCTGATTCAAATATATTGTGCCTAAAAGCATTACACATGGGAGTATACAGTGCATTGCAAAAGGGATTTTATTTAGTTACCAAAAAAGTGAATTAGACAGAGGCCCTTATTTCCCCTGCTGCTCCCTGTTGTGCTTTTATCATATAATGAGAACATTGAGGAAACTATTGACACAAGCTTCAGGAGCAACAGTGATGATCTTTATGACCAAACATCTCATCAACTCAGAGGTACGTGATTTTGATAATAATAACGACACACAAACACACACACCCAAAACCAAACATGGCTGTTTGGCCAGATAAAAAACTGTTGGTGTCTCTGTTGGTCTGCTTCCTATGACTCACCCTTCTGCTGCTCCTGCCATAGCTGAGGTGGACTCCATGGACATTGTAGGTTCCCAGCCTGCTATTGGAGCCATCCTGGGATCAATGAAAAACAACCAATGAAAAATGCAGCTGAATTTGTTAAAAAATAACATGTCTCAAAAAGTAGCTCCTTAAAACGTTTCGGTAATACTTAACATGACTCATGTGATGTGACCAGGTAAGAGGTTTGGAACAAAAACGGTTCAGTTTTTCACATTCATGAAAGGTTTGGTATGAATGCCACATGAAACAGTTATGAATGCTTTGTGTGTAGTTTATGACAGCTGCTATGAATGTGTTATGAACGCACCAATTAAGTAAAGTGTTACCAAAGTTTCTTTAGATTGACTTGGGTCAGGACAAATTAGAGGTAGTCTCAGGTCATTTCAGAGATAAAACAGGTTCAACCTGTTTAGATTTCCTTGGCTTTTAATATGTCATCTGGGGTGTCTGTCTACTTATCAAACAAGGGCAGAATGAATATTTGTTCAAATCTGTGATATATGTGTTTTTCAGTGATTTGAAAAAGGTGATATATAATGTGTTTATGGCTGTGATATGAGATAGCACACTATTGTGTTTATAGGCAGTAAATGAGGTCTGCTCTTTAAATCATAATACAAAGTGTCCTTTGCCCATCTGCACAGTGAGTCAGCAGAATTCCACAATCTGCAGTCAGTGTGGTTCAATCCCATTCTTGGATTGAACTATCAGCCCACTGGAGCTTTGTATGACCTAGAGATGAAAATAATTATTGTAAACTTCATTGCAGGACTTTTTATGGAGAGTGTGTCCTAGTGGCTAGGAGGTGTTTATAATACTGTAGCTATTAATGACCAGTGTGGTGTGGAAATGACCAAGTGCTCTGCTTGAGCCTGAGGCAAAATGGCACAAGAACAGTTTGAAGGGCACACAGACAATAGAGAGTTTCACCATGGCCAAACACTGGATCCTGCAAAATTAGAGAAAGTGATCCCAAATATGTTGAGTAGATCTGTGAATCAGATACACTCCAACATTTATTGAGCTTTGGGCCAAGATATTTGAAAATCACACAGACACTTTTCATAATCCTGCTCTCACACGCAAACAAACCAACGGACTGCCAAAAGCACACTGAGCAGCTGACCTCCTTATTAGGAGTACAGTATATCATTATTGATCACATGTAATGTAATATCCACATTGTTGTGTTTGTGAATGAGAGAAGTAGTTTAGAGTAGCACTCACTCATACTGTTCTGGGCACATGCGGAGAAGAGGGACTGGCCTGCAGGACACAAACAGAGAGCAGATGTTAGAGGAGACAGCACAGCATGGTTTACACACATGCACACACACACATACACACACACACACACACACACTGAATTAAGACGCCAGGGAATACCTGTTTTTCCAACCCGCCGGCCGCTGGGCCCCTGAAAGCAGCACCAACCTGCCTTTCTACCTGTCTACCTGCATGTCAACCTGTCTGTCTAATTGTCTCTGTGGCTGCCCACCTGTCCATGCACATGTCCAAATATAGCTAGCTGTCAACATCAGACATGCCGCTGATAGAAAGAACCTCTTTGCTACTGAATATGAAAATAAACGGCTAAGATGGATTTGAGACTGTGCATCGAAAGTCTGAGAAAGAAAGAAAAAAATTATAACAACAGAAACATGAGATGGAAAGGATAGATGGGAGTCAGAGAGGACAGACAAAGAGGGAACAGCTGTTGCAATTGAAGAAGAAAGGACACTAAACAGCAAGAGAATGATAAATGTCCCGTCCTCTCATTTCCCTGCTGATCTGCCTAAACAGACGCCTGATTGCTTCTGTAATTACATGCAAATCCACCAGAGGGAGGAAGCCATTTGTTTGTTGACACAGGAGTGCCACAGCTGAGGAGCACAATGAATAGCACTGGTGTGAGCTGCTGGAGAAGAAATCACGGGCAGGTTTTTTTTTACCTCGGGTGGGATTGCATCTGAGGTGCCAGTCATACATAGCTGCCCTGAAAAAAAATCTTTTAAGTAGAGTTTTTAAGGAATTTAAGGAATTAACTTTGTGATGGACACAAAATTCTATGGTCACAGTCACAGCAATTAGCCATACTGTATACTCTAAACAATTACATTTTCCTTATGGCTTGGGTTACACTTGGTTAAACTTGGCATTTAAACAAAAAAAACGTTACGGATACTAACGTATCCTCGGTTCTCTGAGTGAGAAGCCGAAACGTACGAATGGATGATGCCTATCATCTCCTACTTTTTCTGAAGTCAACTTTAACCAACCCTTTGAAAAAAGGGGAGTAAGCGCTCTGACGTGCGCAGGCAACTACTTAGACAGCTCTGCGTGACGTCAGAAAGTCTATATATTGACTGCGCTTACGCTTCAGGTCCTCTTTGCCAAGCTCACCAGCGTCGGCGAACCGAGGCCCGAAGCGTGCGTTTCGGCTTCTCACTCAGAGAACCGAGGATAGTATCCGTAACGTTCTCTATCGTTTCGAAGCCGAAACGTACGAATGGATCACTTCAACCAAGCCTCATGAGCCCTCCACCGAGGAGCCCGAGGTGGGAAGACCCACGGGACCGCCGCCGGGCCCAGAGAGAACACTCTCCTGGTGACGTCCAGTGCGTAAAAACGCGCAAAAGTATTGCCTGAGGCCCAAGACGCGCTCAGGCAGATATCTTGCATAGGGACGCCCTTCCAGAAGGCCCAAGAGGCCGCCACTCCACGGGTGGAGTCTCAGGTAGGGCTGAGAGCTCAATGACCCGCGAACGGGGGTCAGTGGACAGCACTTTAGGGCGGGAAAAGGGATTTGGTCGCAGCGTAACGCGCGCATCACCCTGCACGAATTCCAGACAATCAGGACTGACTGATAAGGCAGTCAGGTCGCTAACACGCTTCACAGAGACCAAGGCGAGTAGAAGCGCAGTCTTAAGGGAAAGCGTCTTTAGACCGACACTCGACAGAGGGTCAAAGGGCGCACGCGCCAGTCCGCGTAGGACGGTGGCTAGGTCCCAAGTAGGAACCGAACGTGTGGAAGAGGGGCGAAGCCGCCTGACGCCCTTCATGAAGCGCGACGCAAGGGGGTGCATGCCAGGGGGTGCGCGCCAGGGGAAACGCCAGCATAGCCAAGATGGCATGCTGAAATGGCTGCGAGGTACACCTTTAGTGTGGAGGGTGTACGACCCTGATCGAACAGGTGTTGCAAGAACGCAAGCACCTCGCCAATAGGGCAGACTAGAGGATCACAGCCTCTTTCTCTGCACCATGTGCTGAACACGCGCCACTTCAGTGTATATAATGACCTCGTGGACGTAGCTCTAGCGCACTGAATAGTCTCCACTACCGCGGCCGACAGGCCACGCTCTAGGAGGCGCGCCCGTTCAGGGGCCAAGCCGTCAGTCTCCACGCCTCTGGTCTGGGGTGCCATAGCGACCCGTGACCCTGAGATAGGAGATCCCTCCACACTGGGAGGGTCCACGGCTGACCGTCCAGCATTGAGACCAGATCCGAGAACCAGCTCTGAGATGGCCAATGAGGGGCAATCAGAATCACCCTGTGAGTCCCCGCTCTGATCCTGGCCAACACCTGACGCCTCAGAGGAAGTGGGGAGAAGGCATGGAGCAGACGTCGTGGCCTTCGGGTGTGCCAGCGCGTCTGACCCTAGCGGCACATCTCCTTCCAGGGAAAACCACGCTGGACAGTGAGTTTTCTCGCCTGAGGCGAACAGATCGACCTGGGCCCGCCCGAAGCGGGACCAGAGGCAGTGGCACACGGAACACCCCTGGAGAGGAGGTCCGTGCCTGTGTTGCGAACACCGGGCAAGTGAGTCGCCCTTACCGACAGGAAGTGGCGAGAGGCCCAAGTGAGCATCTTGTACGCCAGGCGAAACAGGTCGGTAGAACGCGTGCCGCCCTGGCGACTGAGATAAGCCACCACTGTGGTGTTGTCTGTGCGCACCAGGACGTGTTCTCCTCTGAGGAGAGGGAGAAACTCCTTCAGGGCGCAAAAGACAGCTAGGAGCTCCAACATATTGTAGTCTCAAACCGTAGCAAACGGCACCCCAGCCGGCTTTGGACGCGTCGGTGGTCACCACCATGCGGCTGGACACAGCACTGAGCGCACTGTCCTTGGTGAAGGACGATGGCTTACGCCAGTGCGCTAGGGCTAGGCACATGCGCCTGGACACTATGACCCGACGGGCGGGATCCAACCTGGAGGACACACCTAGCTCCGCTAAGGCAAGCTGTAGCGGGCGTAAGTGGAGAAGGCCGAGAGGGACCGCGCCACCCGCGGCGCACAGGAGGCCTGTCAGACTGAGACACAGCCTGGCCGACGTCTTGCAGTCTCTTGGCAGTGAGCGTCGCTCTCATTGAGCATGAGTTGAGCCTCAAGCCTAGGAACTCGACCTCCTGAGAGGGAGAGAGCATGCACTTACTTAGGTTCACTAAGAAGCCTAGGTCGTGCAGGTGACGCAACACCGTGTGGACCTGCGGCGAAAGGAGCTGACTGGAGTTCGCCAGTAGCATACAGTCGTCTAGATAGTTCAGGAGTCTGACACCCTGTGCTCGTAGAGGGGCGATCGCCGCCCTCGCACTCGTAAGCCCCGCCCTCGAAGGCAAAGCGTAGAAAACGCCTGTGCCTGGGGACAATACCTATGTGGAAATAGGCGTCCTGGAGGTCTATGGTGACCATGTAATCCCCCTGGCGGACTGATTCCGCTACCATCCACCCCGTGAGCATGCGAAAGGTGAGAGGCTTGAGCGAAGCATTGAGTGCTCTGAGATCCAGGATAGGGCGAAAAGCGCCTGACTTTTTCGGCACGAGGAAGTACGTACTGTAACGACCTGCGCGCGCGAGAGTGGGGTCTACCTGCTGGATAGCGCCCTTCCTCAAGAGATTGCAAAGCTCCTGTCTGAGAGCGGGGGCCCTGGCTGAGGGCACCACAGACTCCATTACACCTCTGAAGGGGGGGGGAGGCCACCTGAACTGCAGTTGATAGCCCTTCAACACTGTTGAGAGAATCCAACGTGATGTTGTGCATCGGGACCAGTTCTGCCTGAGTAGAGAGGCACGATGAGGAGGCAGCAAGGACAAACGAAGCGCTATGCTGCCCCCCTGAGGCACTAAGGGGGCTGACGCCAGTGACTGAAGCTGAGTGCGAAGCTGAGAAGCGTCCGCACGAGGCGACAGATCGACTTGGAGCGCGCGTCAGCGACGACCTCACCGATCGAGGAGAGAGGCTCTCCTGATTGTGCGTTGGCAGAAGCGCCCGCCTGGGCGGAGAGCTCTGAGCGCAGAGCTCTGAGCGCACCTCGGTGATAAAACGCCTAACTGAGGCGGCGAGCGCGGTGAGAGAGGCTGTAGAGCTCTCCTCGACCACGGCCGCCCCTGACGTGCCGTGCGCCCCTTGCTCGGAGGCGAGCGGGCCGTATGACGTGGGGAACCTGAGCTCGGTGACGCGGTGACCTGTTCACCTCGTTCCAGGGAAAACCACGCTGGACAGTGAGTTTTCTCGCCTGAGGCGAACAGATCGACCTGGGCCCGCCCGAAGCGGGACCAGAGGCAGTGGCACGCGTGTGCCCCTGTGCGCGTCAGCGCTGACTGAGCAGAGAGGGAGAGCGTCCTCCGGCCGAAGCCGGGGCTCATTTTCAAACATTGGCCCCATGGGGCGGGAATGTGTGTGCGGGGTGCTTGTGAACAAGGCAAACTCAGCGCCCCGTGTGGGGGTGAGATCAGAGAGGACCGCCGAAGCGGGGGAGAACGCTCCGAGCCGGGGGCTGCAGAGCGAGGACCCGTGCCTTTTGAAGCACACAGAGGCAGAGGAGACAATGGACTGAGGTTGCACGACATGTTCTGCCGCACACACGCGATCGCATCAGGATCGCTGTGGTTTCTTGCGCCGCTCCTGGCTAGTTGGCCGCGCGGCGGAGGGCGCGATCGCTGCCAGGGTTGCTGTTGCCCGGAGGTCGATGGAGGTGCGGCCTTGGGCGAGTCAGCCTTTTTCTTTGGCTGCTGCGTCCATTGAGATGGCGCCAGACATCCTGCTACTGCATCCTCGACACGTGGGAGACGCAAAAGGCCGATGGCGCTCGCTCTCTCCATCGCGTAGAACGCCGCGTGCCCCTGGAGGGGAGCAATGGCGGCGAAGGGGGCTTCCCAGGCGGCCTGGACGTCCGCCACGGCCGTGGGATGTGCAGGCAGAGGGAGGGCATCTGGGGAGGACACCGCGCCAGAGAAGGGGTCGAAACGCCCCTCTGGACAACGCTGAGGTAGAGGCAGGCCTAGCCTGCTAGCCGCCTGAGTAGCCATGGAAGCTAGCTCGCTAGCTAGCCGAGCGGCGTGGGTCTTCTGGACCGGCGGCATGGATTCCACGGTGGCGAAACCCGTTCGCTTGGGACGACAGGAACGAAGCAACCTCGTCGTCATCGACGGCCTCGATGACTGGCTCATCCGTGTCGTCGAATTGGGGCAGCGAGTCGGCCGCGCGAGCAAGGGTGGCCCCGATGGAGCTAGCTGCAGGGCTAGCTGGCTGGGCCGCGGCTAGCTGACTAGCTGGTAGCTGGCTAGCCGCTGAGTGGCTAGCCGACGGCTGAATAGCTGAGGAGTGGCCGAGTAGCCCAACCGGGTGCGAGGACGCCGGGGAATGCTCAGCAAAATGGCGGGGGCGGGAGCAGACCAGAGCCAACGGGGGTAGAAGCCGCCCCTGGACAACTGGTGGAGCCCACGAAGAACGCCGCTCTGTTGGCAATAGCCGCGGGAGGAAGGCGTTCACAAGCGGAACACAGATCAGGCTGGGAGAAGGCCAGCATGGCGGCTTGCTTCCCAGGCAGATGAAGCAGATAGCATGGCGGTCAGACACCGCCATGTGGCGATTGCAGTTGGTGCATCGACGAGTTGCCATCCTGCGTCTCGAGGTACCAAGGTAGGGACCGACGTGAGCACTTTGAGCAAGATGGATATCCTTCAAAGAGCTTTTAAAAAAGCTGTTTGGTTGGGCTTTCAAAAAAGACGTTGGTTTAGAATATTTGCGATAAGGCAAACGGAGTGACTCAGAACACATGCAGTAGGCGAGGTGAAAGAGGCAAAGAGGACCTGAAGCGTAAGCGCAGTCAATATATAGACTTTCTGACGTCACGCAGAGCTGTCTAAGTAGTTGCCTGCGCGCGTCAGTGCGCTTACTGCCCTTTTTTCAAAGGGTTGGTTAAAGTTGACTTCAGAAAAAGTAGGAGATGATAGGCATCATCCATTCGTACGTTTCGGCTTCGAAACGATAGAGAACTCTCTCACTTTATATAATGGTCATACTACTTCAATTCCTACTTGAATGAAATTTTAATTAAATTTGAATTTGAATTAAATTACTTTAATATATACTGTATGTTCCCTGACACGTTAAGGATATTGGTGAGTCATAGATTGGCTTAATTACTGGGGCAGCCTGTTAATAAAAACACTTGCTCTGGGAAATAAACCACAATCAAATGTTTTTTTTTTTTGGATGTGGCTTAAACATGTCAGCTGTGTATGGGGTTTTTGGGGGAAAAAAGAAGAAAAGCTTGTTCTTGTCCAAATGCTTTATGGAGTCCAGTATGTTTCCTCAATGCCTATGGCACTCACATGTGCATGTTGTCCTCTTCCAGGAAAAGCTGCACAGGTAGGTAGCCCAGGCGCGGGTGTTTGGCAAAGTACTTCTTTGATCGAAACTTGTTCTTCAACACTTTGGTAAAGTCACGCACATCCTCCCCAGAAGTGGTCTAAGAATGGAGAGAGCTTTTTTTAGCTGGGTTGTTGAGACAGGGTCAACTGTTTAAAGTACATGAAACTGTATATTGTCCTGGGCCTGAATTGACTTGCACTTCGTGTCCATTTCAGCTCTTGAAATGTAAAGGTGCTCATCCCTGTCTGGGGAATGTATAAGTCTGCAATAGGTCACTGTGGTGTTTTTGCATTGGCAAACAAAAGTGGACATGCACAGAAATGCTTCACTTGGCACTGTCGAAAATGAGGGAAAACTACACAACATGATGAAGAAAGAGAAAGATGTATTGACAGGAGGGAAAGAAAACAAGAAATAAGGAAGTTGCAAGCAAAAACTCACAGGGGTGCAGTACTCTACCATGGGGTAGGTTAGCTTATGTCCCTTGGCTGTCCTCCCCAAGAAGAAACAATTTTGACACACATCATAGTTAAAGTGCTTCAGGCTTCGATACCTGAAATTACAGATTAGGAACATGTTGCCATGTTATTGTGGCATGTTATTAGAATAACATCAATGAAATGTATAAAGCTAAAACAATTCCTATGTCACAAATTCTTTTTTTTACAAATTCTGCCCTGTACTGCCTACACGCAACACTAATGTGTGTTGCTGATGCATTCCAGTGCATGAAGTATTCCAGTGCATGAAACAAATGTAAACTCTTTTTATGGTGCATATTACCATAAATTATGTACATTTCCTCAGTATGTATGTAATAGTGATCATTTATGAAAGTAAACTAAGACGTGCTTTCATGAATCTTGATTATTACATTTACACATGAATACTTGTGTCCGTCCGGGAAGCCAACACTGAGCTGCCAGTAGGAGTAGGAATGGGAATCAACCACTGGAAATTAAGTAGAACTGAGAATCAAATGCTTCATTTCCTTGGAATCCCTCTTGTGAATGCATGTTTTATGGTCAATAGGTCTTTCTAACTACAAACTTGGAATAAGACCCAGTTCGACACAGTTTCAATTTCAACTTGGTAGAACAAGCTATATTCATCTTTCTAAAACAGATTGTTCTTGTCCTTCAGTATGATTAGTTGATTGTGTTCCATGCTGTTGTACTGTCTACCCCCTGGTATAGCATGGCTGAGACTGCATTTCATTCTCTATTGCTGTGCCATTCAAACGTTTTGTTGGCTACATTTGTGCGTTAATCGGCTGATGGAGATATATTTCTTGCTGGAGAAAGAACAATTTTAAAAATCGCTCTGCTTCCCTCATGCCTACAACACCCCTCAGCTATGATATTCATGGATAGAATGGTGCCTTTCTGGCCTTATTAATTAGTCAGAGATTTTAATTGTATTCATAGTAGAAAACTGTAATTCCATTAATGTGTATTATGTAAGTACAGACTTTTTGTCTCTATTATTATAATAAAACCCCTGATTTAGTTGTGAGCTAACTGAATGTTTCCTTCATCTAGAATCAATAGCTGGACTGAGGTGATCAATGCTAAGACTAATAAAGTTCAGTCCGAGTAGTTCATCTCTTTACCATTGCCAGATGTCTGCATCTCCATCGCGCTGCACTGACTGCTTAGATGACAGTTGTCAGTGGTGAGATGACAGCCTTTACCGACTGGCGAACACATACTGTACACCATCAACCAAAAACCAGCGTCCAATCTGTGCTGTGTTGGCTGTACCTGAATCCCAGCATTGGGCACTCCCTGCAGATGTTACAGCGGGCTTGGTGTCGGGCGCTTTCGGCAGACACCACGCGGTGAAGAACCGGCAGCCACACCATGGCCTGAGGCTCCAACTGCATCCAATCCACAAACTGCTCCAGGTCAATGTCCCCATCACTGCCCACCTGCCAGGCACATCAACACACACACAGGCCATATTTGGCAGGACAGAGAAGGCTGTGTGTTACCTAATTGCCTAACTACCTAATTGTGATCGAATCTAAGTTGCTAACAAAGCTGCCAGAAGGATTAGTTCCAGAGCCAGGCTGGCCACTATGGCTTTGTCTTCCCTTTCACATCAGTTAAGAAGCTGCTGACTTTGGGCTCATGAACCAGACTGAACGCTGCTTCAGGAACAGTATTATCACAGAGGGTTACATCTGTGCACCATCCTGTGAAGTAGCATACACATTTAAACAATGTGCAGCTTGCCCATGTGTACATTAATCAATTACTCAATCAGTTCTTTTGCATTTGACAAATTCGAAATTCGAATGAACAGAAATGAACAGAAAAGCACACTGGCCATATTGAGGTAAAAAAAACAGACAATTCCTACTGGCTACTCATTATTTGTGAGGATGACTGCAATTAACCTTTGGTAAAAACACCTGGCTCGGCAGAAGCTTTCTCGCCTCCCTCATGTCACGCACAAGAACTGCAGATAGAGCAACTCTAAAGGGAAATTTGCAGATCTTTATAATGACTACTCAATATGCCACCAAGATGCCTCACAAGTCCACTGCTGCCTGTTGTGACCGGATACATCAGCTTCCTAAAAGTTCTCAACTCAGGCTGCATCCCAAAATAACCTTCCTAAGGAGTGCTTAGCAGAGGAGCCATTGATAATTCTCACCCTGCACTCTATCATACTGACGTAGATCGTTCCTCTCTCTCCTAAAACTGCATTAAAACTGCTACTCTAGTTATGGATCAATTACCGATGGGCAATAAAGGGCTTGGCTATCAAGAGGCACCTCTTTCATTACATGCAACATTAAATGGAATGAGAGAGTGAGATGTAGCAAGAGCCAAAAAAGAAATGGAGAAAGTGGGGGAAGGAGAGACAGAATGGAAAAAGTTAAGAAGAGAGAATCGGAGAAAAAGGGAAATAGAGACAGAGAGACGCAGAGAGTGACACACAAAGAAGAGTTGTCTTGTGATATAAATATTCTAATAAAGGCACCGAGGTGCTCCTTGTCATGGGTACTTCATCAGAGAGCATTATAGGCAGGGCTGTGAATAAATCTTTGGGATTTGTTGGGCGCCCAAAGCGGATGTGACTGTCCCTGCCGGTGTAAAGAGTTGTGCAAATACATGCTGAAAAAAAGAGATAGACTCTGTGATGTTGCCTCCTCCCAGGAGGATTACTTGCATTCCGTTTCATCGATTCATGGAAGAAAAATATCTCTCGCTTTAATCCATGCTGCCATTTTTAAGAACAAATAAAGAGCGTTTGGCTCCTGTTCATTCTCCAAGGAAATTATTGTTGCAAAAGGCTCTGAATAGACCTGTTGACAGCACATGAAATGTGACCCAATATAAGCACTTTATCTAACTCTAGAGAATTGAAACAAACTGACTGCAAAAATCTCTTTCTTTCAAACCTTTTTTTCTTTTAATGATTAAGGCCTTGAGGACATCTTGAGTTTGTCTCCAGTGACATCTTTTCACCCTCTCTCTCTCTTTCACAGTTGTTCACTTCTATCTAATTCTGCTCTTCTATGGAATTGACACCAACAGTGGTAATGCAGACAGTCATAATATTACTATGGATTTACCCAGAGAAAAATAGCATAAATCAATTAGTTTTTTGTCTTGTCTTGATGTGGACAAAATACCTTTCACTGGATTATCCCCAGTGGTACAGAGGCAGCATCTACTTGTGATGCTGTGAGAGTAACATCATATTGCAGACGAATGACCCTGGAAAGAGGAGTCTCCATGCGATTTACCAGTTGAAGGCAGCTGCGGATGCTGGGCTCCACATTGCCTTCCCCAAAGGCTGATGCCTCGTCCAGCTGCTGCGGGATCTGGAGAGAGGCGCTCAGGAGCACGGCCAGCCCTCGGTGGTCACATGACTGACCTGAAGCCACCACCTGACAGAAGAGGTCTGGAGCAGTGGGGTAAGGGAAGGGTCAGAGATCAGGGAGAATTAATTCACCTGACAGCAGGTGTGCAAATGTATGAAATAATATAGCTGTAGTATGTAGCTGCAGAATCTGTCATGGGTCTGGGTCACTATCCAAACAGGAATTGGTGATCTTTGTACTGGAACATAATGATAGAAACAACATGGCTGGTAGGGGTGGAAATCGAGATCCAGGGGTAGAGTAAAATGAATCAAATGCTTCAACTGGAACGCTTCAACTCAAATGCTTCAACTGAAATTGTTTCCCTCTAATAAATACCAGCCTGATTTTCATGGTCAGTGGGCCTAAAAAGTTAATAGCTAAAAAAAAAAATCGCTAACAAAGATCTACATTTCAGCTTGAGGTATCTTAAATCAGTCAGGTTGCACTGGACAGTACTGAGTATAATGGACAGACTTCATATCAACATTTACCAGTATGTTCTAACTAACTTGGCACACTAATGGCAGTTCGAATGGTAATGTGCACCACAAGAAAACACAAAATCAGAAAAAATGGGACACCAAAATTACATTCTTTTTAGTGTTATCGAAACAGCCTTTTGAGAATGAAAAGAAACCCCTTAGTGGTAAGTGACTAACATCCCTATCAGCTTATCTGTTTCAAGCACAGACAGAAAATTGACTGAAGAGGCAGAAGATATTGGAATGCTGTATAGACAGATAATAATGGTATGTATAGATAATGGTATGTATAG
>JAGFZM010004110.1:0-47439 GCA_017657215.1 Limnothrissa miodon
GTGTGTGTGTGTGTGTGTGTGTGTGTGTGTGTGTGTGTGTGTGTGTGCCAGATGAGTTTGTGGAGGCAGCAGACATGTACAGAGAGGTGTTGCGCTCGTCAGAGGAGCATAAAGGACGACTAAAAACAGACTCCTTACAGGTAAGCACAGCACAGAACAGGTTGTCAAATTGAATTAATTCGATAAAATTAGATTTAAATTGCTTTGTGTTCATATTATTATAGAAATTATTTTTGGATGTGCAGTTGTGCACTAACCTCTGCATCCTTAAACACTTCATTTGACAGAGACTCCACGCCACACACAACCTCGTGGAGCTGCTAAATGCCAAGCATGAAGGGATTCCACCAACTCTCCGTGACGACCGACTAAAGGATGAGGTGAGGAAAAGCCTCTGATAACTTGTATTGCATGTACCCATGTCCAAAGAGGCTAGTTGTAATACACTGTGTGTGTGTGTGTGTGTGTGTGTGTGTGTGTGTGTGTGTGTGCACGCACATCTTTTTTCAGGCGGAGCAGCTAAAGCAGCACTACATGACCAAATCCAACTCTGAGGTGTCTGAAGCCCAGCAGAACTTGCAACCTGTTCTCCAGAACATCAAAGAACTCAAACGCAAAGTAAACTGTTGTCCATTCATGCACAGCCTTCACTGTGCTGTTGAAGTCACACTAACTCATACTAGTATGCTGGTAAAAAGGGCATTAGTAGTTATTGTTGTGACCAAAGGTGTGATATGTTTGCTTTGCTTCTGCTCCTCTGGGCCCCTTTGTAGGTGAACCTGCGGTCCCCCTGGTGGATGGATGTGATAGTGCAGGCAATTGAGTACTCCATGGATGATGATCTTGTGCAGCGTGTCCAGAATGAGCTTACCTGCAGCTACAAGCAGGAGGCTAACAAATTGTCCATGGCTGAGAAGTAAGAATGCCTTATTCTCTGTTGCACAGTGTGAGGTTTGAGTATCACTTTTAAAAAATTAGGTTTCATTTATTTGTTTATTTTTTTTCTAGCCTTCCGTTTAGAGGCGAAGCAGTATGTCCGAGTTGAAGTGGGAGAATTTTTTTAACAGGGTTCCCACGGGTTCTTGAAATCCTTGAAAGTTTGTGATTTTGAAAAAATAAGTTCAAGGCCCTGGAAAGTTTTTGAAAACAGGCATAAAAAGACACTGTCCTTGAAAATCCTTGAATATTTTTGGTGGTTTTGCATGCATTTTACACGTGTCATTATTTTGCCACCACCAGTGTGGTGTAGCCTACTTTCTACCACAGCCTAATGTCCATTAAGAGATTAATATGAGTTTGACTAAAGTGAGTGCAAAAACAAGTGTGACTAAATAATGCGTGCTCAATATTGAAGAACTTCTTCAGAATAAAAGTGAACTATCTATATTATAAGAATGCAGGAACCATCTAATTTCTTCAAAACTTTTGGGGTACCCCAGTTCCATATATATAGCAAAGCACAACTTAAAAGAACAAAATAATATAGCTTGTGTTCAGTACCCTGAGCTGAGCAATGTGTGAGGTTTGTTGGGCTCACACCAATGTGTATGATACTTGACTAAGATAAACAGATCTTGTGGGTGTGGCGTTGGGTACTGTATGTTAATGCATGGACGGACAAATTTCTGCACTACCTTCTACACAAGCTTATATATATTGTATATGAAAACATCTTTGTTAGACTGGGTGCTCTGAAGCCACCTCGCTAGTTTAGCCTACCTCTTTTAAGTAAGCTGTAACCTTTTTAAATGCAATTGAATGCAGGAAAGGACATCTACTTTCCTCAAAATTTTCTGGGGAGGGGCAGATCACAGACTCCTCCATGCAAATATTTTTGTACATGACAAAGCATGTATTGTGGATATGAATGTAAGCTATAAATATTATTATAATTGTTAATTGATAACACATTCAGCAGTAGCCTGGGCCTGCCCATACTTCCTGTGACGCTACATTCAATTTCGCAAGCAAAGTCAGTCTGGCCAAGCTGCCGTTATTGAGCATTTCTGTTCCCAAAAAAGTGGGAACCAATGAGGAACAAGCTTTCCCCCCAGCGCCAATGAGGCATCTAATAGATGCAGGTTAAGCCCGTCTATCAGAAGGCGGGTAGTACGGTAGCTTGTCCAGACTGCGCCCCTATGAGCTTATAGCCTCGGGAAGCCAGGCTAATTCAGCGGTAGCAGCAGGTAATGCCGCCCTGTAAGGTCCTTGAATTTGAGAAAATTGGTCATGGAAAGTCCTTGAAAAGTCCTTGAATTTGATGTTAACCAAGGTGTGGGAACCCTGTTTTAAAGATGGATGGTTGGTTTTTCATCTTCCTCAGATTTCGAGACGCCCGCGGCCTGCAGTTCCTGTTCACCACCCAAATAGATGATCTGCTGAAGTCCCAGAAGGTGGTGCGGGACGCGGTGAAGAGGCTGGAAGGCCCGCCCACGCAGGCCGTCATTGAGGAAGCCACACTTTGTCATCTCAGGCCCATCCGCCTACCACTCAACAAGTGAGACATCCAATGAGAATGTGTGGAGGGTCAAAGTGTCATTTGTCAACACCTGACTACTGTGTGAACAGGAACTGGTCACTGATCAGAGGCCTCTGGCTTTGCTCTTTCAGCTGTGTTTTCTGCAAGTCGGATGAGCTCTTCACTGACTATGAATCGAAGCTGTTCTCCCACACGTGAGTGAAAGGACCCCTTTTGGCCATGGTTTGATTTTGGGCAGACCAGGGACACAGTAAATTGTTATTCCTGTGTTTTCTTTTTTCATCATCTGTCCTGCTTAATTTGGGACTTACAAACTATTAAAATGATGTTAGTCTGTGTGATGTCTGTGACAGTCTTAAGCCAAAGATCGCTTTTCAACCATCTCTGCTCAATGCTTCTATGCCAAGGCTGGTCTCTTCTGTTGTACTTGTCAGGGTCAAAGGTCAGACGGCCATCTTTGAGGAGATGATTGAGGATGACGAGGGCCTGGTGGATGACCGTCTGCCCACTACCAGCCGAGGCCTGTGGGCGGCCAGTGAGACAGAGCGAGCTCTCAAAGCCACCCTGACTTTTGCCCGTGCCCGCCGCCTGGATGCCCAGCTGCTGGAGGAGGCCAGCACCTTCATGGAGCTCTTTGAGTCTTGGAAAAAGGAGTACAAGGTAGGTGTGTGTGTGTGTCTGTAATCTTTTTAATGATTACCTTTGGCATAGCAAATTAAGCAATTTAACAACAGCAAGCATTTTGAAAATCAGTTTTAGATTATTTGAAAGCTCATCTACTTTTTGCGCTAGGGTAGGGATGTTCGATTATTCGTAAAGTTGTCGAACAAATAATCGATTATTCTATAAACCACATACCATGTGGCTTCCTGGCAATACATTGCCCATGACATGCCCATCTGAGTTCTTGTTCATGAAAATGAACATATCCACGTGTTCTGGGTTAAGGCATGTGCGCAGTCAATTTATTGTCAGTCTGGCTCTGGCTGCAGGTGCTGCATGAGTACTGGATGACTCTGCGGGACCATGTGTCGGCCATAGACGAGCTGGGGATGGCTACCGAGAGGCTCCGGGTGCGACTCCCCGACGAGCCCAAACAGAAAGTGCTGCACATCATAGAACCGCATGAGGTAAGGTTAACCCGGCCAGGATAAAGCCTGTAGAAAACATTCCAATTTCAGCAGTGTATTTCTGCTGCTGGATTAATGATCTAAACTAACATGCCACATGTTTTCGGTGTGAGTGGCATTGCTGTTTTGTTAGCGCACAAAGAGACATTTACAGGACACTGCTGCAGCACATGATGCTATGAAAATCATATATGCAGTATGTGAACGAATTTTGGACAATTCGTCGACAACTCACTCCCTCAAAATCTGACTATTTCTTTTCGGCTGTCTCCAGAACAAAAAGCCTTTCTTTGCTTTGAATGTTCAGGTGGATCAGAACCGAGTGAAGCTGCTGAATGACCGGGCCATGGCCCGATCCCAGCTCCAGAAGAAGCTTGGCCAGCTGCTCTACCTCACCAACCTGGAGAAGGTGAGCCCAGCTCAATCCCAGTCCTCTCCTAAGCACTATGCCCTGATCAGCCGCTGATTAGCTCATTCATGCCAGCGCTAGCTCCAAGTGCCAAGCTTAGGGTTAAAGAGAACACTTGGATTCAGCAAGAAAACTAACAGATGGCTTTTATTATTTCAAGAAATCATTTAGTCTGACTTAGTTATTAATTGCCATGAAATGTTTCTCTGTAGCTTGCATTTGGTGATGGTCTGTCTGAGCAGCTACTGATACAATCTGATGCGGTTTAAAGTGTGTTGTGCTGTTTGTTGATGAGCAGTGATCTAATGGATGTCATGTGGTCATTTGTTTTTAGTCTCAGGATAAAGCAACAGGGGGCCTCAACCCTGAACCCTGTCCCATCTGTGCTCGCTCCCTTGGACAAGAGGTAAGATGCGCTCTCTCTCGCTCTCTCTCTCTCTCTCTCTCACTCTCTCACTCTGTCTTTTTGTCTATCTCTCTTCTCTCTATTTCCATCTCTTCATTCAACACACATACACACACACACACACACACACGTGCATGTGCTCCAAAGGGCCGAAGAATGGCGAACAAAGCCCTTGGCTAATTATTTTTTCATCTGTTTCCTGAGTCTGGGAAAGTAATGACGGCTGAGGCAGGGGTGAGGTCAGGTCACTGTGGAGTTTGTCTCTCCTTTTCATTGGCTGTGATTGAAAATGGAATCGCTATTCCATCAGCTGAATGGCTAAGAGCTCATTGTCCCCCCTCCTCCGCCTAAGCCCATGTCACCCCCACCCCCCCCAGTGCCACTTGAGGGGAAATGGAACTGACATTGTGGATCCAATCCTGATCACTGGCTGCGTTTCCCAGCACCGGACTTTTGTGCTGCTCAAGGGTCCTCAGGCCACACTCATGCTGCCCTCAGCCGTGCCCGAGCAGTATCTGGGACATTGTTTGTCGCTCATGTTGGACCACCAGACTAATTACGTCTGAAAGGAACCATTTCGGTTTCTGAACCGTTTTATTTGTTTGTTCTTTTCTGAATAAACAAGGAATGCTAAATCGTGCAGGCATTTAGGAGCTTGACAGGCACAAAATGCCCTTCAGTCGTTCCCCGACACCTGTAAGGACCCCCTACTCCCTGTCCTGCAGTTTGTTTCAAAAGAAACAACAAGGAACACACATTCTCACACTTATCCCTCAATCTTGCCTTTCAGTCTTTTTTTTCTCTCCCACAGGATCTTTTTGTTTAGTTATGTGCGTATTGTGTTTGTGGATAACAACAGTCCATCATGTAGTGCCCCACTCATATGTTTGTGTTTGTCCTGGATTAATGACCTAAGCAGCAGTCTTTGGCTGGGTTCCCATCGCCACTAATTGCCTAGTAAGAATGACAGCTGTATGTAGATCACTGTCATCATTAAGCTGGTAATTAGCAGTTTCGCTGCTGTGCCACTTACCCATGGAAAAATCTAACAGCTCCTTTGTAGTGTGTGAGTGTGTGTGCTTATCTGTGTGTGCATATACTCATGTGTATGTGTATTTGTTTTTTATGTGTATAACTGTGTATTACGTGTGTGTGTGTGAGTGCGTGCCTTCGGGTGTGTCTAAGGTGAATACTTGTGTGTTAACTGCGTGTGTGTTCAGTGGGCTGTGCTGACCTGCGGCCACTGCTTCTGCAACGAGTGCATCGCCATCATCATGGAGCAGTACAGCGTGGGCTCCCGCCGCAGGGCCATCAAGTGTGCCATCTGCAGACAGACCACCTCCCACACAGACATCTCCTACGTGTTCACGGCCCAGAACTGCACCGCCGCCGACCACATCCCAGTCAAGGTCAGGCGCCAACCGTAGGGGGGACCATGGACATTGGCAGCGAGATTGGCCGAGAGAAACAGAAGGGAGAAGGGAAATGGAATTTAGGGGGCAGCGTGTAAAGCTATGAGGGAACAATGAGGGAGAGAGGTCAAATCTGTTACATTGGGCCTACAGTAGTTGCTTGACTGCCACTGGTTGCTTGACTGTTTTAATTGTACAGCATCCTAGTGTGACTGACTTGGAGTCTTTGTCCTCAAAAACAGGGTAGTCACTCCACCAAGGTGGAAGCTGTGGTCAGGGTGCTGAAGAAGATTCAGATGACGGACCCAGGAGCCAAGTCTCTGGTGTTCTCCACGGTAACCAACCTCTCTCTCTCTCTCACTCACTCACTCTCTCTCACTCTCTCTCTTTCTCTTTCTCTCTCTTTCTCTTTCTCTTGATGACTTTGGGTTATGTGCTTTCTTTTGTAACTGAGCCCCTCTCTTTTTCTCTTTCTTTCTCTCTCCCCCTCTTTCACCATTTCCCTCTATTTCACATTGTCTCAAATATCTCAATAGTGGCAGGGAGTGTTGGACATCATTGCTAAAGCACTGTTTGACAACAACATGGAGTTCTCCCAGATCAATGGCATCCAGATGTTTCAGGTTTGAAATTCAATTCAATTCAATTTTATTTATATAGCGCATTTTTACAAAAGGCATGTCACAAAGCGCTTAACACAAGAGGCCCAATGAGCAACAGGGGCAAGGAAAAACTCCCTAGTAGCGTTTTTTGTTTTTACTTGTTATGGGAAAGGAAGAAACCTTGGGCAGTTCCGACAGCTCAAGGGGCTAACCCAATTGCCTAGGGCAGGTTTTCAGTCTCTCAGATGGTGAGTAGTCCACTATTATTCCATTAGATACACATTACAAGAAAATTTTGGTAAATAAAGTAATATAGGAGTCCCTTTAGAATCCCAGGATATAGTCCCATGTCATTAGGTGCAGTCAAGCCAGGGGCCAGTCATCTGTGAAGCTGAAGGCAGACCGCCCAGGAAGCCAGAGATGCAGGATCAGGCAGTGGAAGGCAGGGGTGACCCTCAGCAGGGAGGCAGTGGCATGGACAGTGGAGTGGGTTGAGGACCATTTAGGAGTGCCGCCGGATCACGTTGGAAAAAGGTCCCAGGAGAACCCAGGAGGTGCAGGTGCAGGCAGTAGAAGGCAGTGATGACTCACGGCAGGGTGGTAATGGCAAGGAAAATCAGAGAGGAGATGAGTTAGAACAGTCTCCATCAGATTTCAGAGAATGTGAGTTATATTGCATGTGCAACCATGTACAGATGTTGGCTAAGTGAAGAGAGAGAAATAAGTGGAGAGGAAAGAGACAGGAGGAGAAAGGCAGAGTGAAAATTGTACGGGTTAACAGATGGGTGCATTGTGGCGGCATTAAACTATAGCAGCATAACTAAGGTATGATGTAACAAGCCAACACCACCAAAGGAAATGGCCAGTGGCCACCAAGCCCTCGACGAAAGCTTACAGCAGAGGCAGTCCTTTCCAATAATACCCTGAGGAGGTGTGGCTTACCATACACCATCCCTAACTAAAGGGGTCAGAAAAGTTTTGAGTCTAGACTTAAAGGTGTTGAGAGTGTCCGCTTGACGAATGTTAGAAGGGAGTTTGTTTCACAGTACAGGCGCAAGATGGCAGAATGCTCTTCCTCCCATTGTCGTTTGAAAGACTCTCTGAAAGACGGCTCTGTGTATCTGTTAGTGTTTGTAACGCTCTGTTGTGAGTGTGTTTGTCTGCCTTCAAAAGTAATAAGCTACAATATACATCTATGAACTACATTAACATTTTTTATGTGACTGTTTCTGCAGAAAAACCTGTGCGCTTTCAAGTACGAGGAGAAGGTCAACATCCTGCTGCTACCACTTCACACTGGCTCCAATGGGCTCAACATCATTGAGGCGACTCACGTGCTATTGGTGGAGCCCATTCTAAATCCAGCACACCAGCTGCAGGCTATTGGCCGTGTCCACCGCATTGGCCAGACTAAGTGAGTCTTGGATTGGATGCTCCACTTGGTCTTTGGTGTTTTGGTCTGTGTTATCAAGTAAAGTATGGCATTGCTTAACTTTTGAAAGTGTAAACAAACAACACCTCTGGGAGTGGTCTGTAAAATATGTATAGGTGGACAAGTAAAGTAAAATATGATCTGTGACCTGTGGTCTGTTTTGCTTGAAGATTTTTGCCTTGGCATCATTTAATCTCGTCTTGCCCCCTCTCTTCAGGCCCACATTTGTGCACAGATTCCTGATCAGGTCAACTATCGAGGAGAAGATGCAGACCATGCTGAAGATGGCTGGGAAGAGGTGACAAGGAATTTTCAGTTTCATCCGTTTATACCTTTATAAAACCCTCTCGTAAAATTAATTCTGAGTGTCACATTGTGCTCTGAATCTCTTGCAGTCACGTGGCCACTGCCACCATGAAGAACTCGGAAGCTTCTTCTGTCTTCACCGTAGCTGACCTGGCAGAGCTCTTCACGGAGGACACAGAGGACCGCGAGAGCCTGGAGGACTGAAATAAGAGAAAGAGAGAAAAAAGAGCAAGGGATAAAAGAAAGGCAGATGAAAGAAAATAATTTGTGAATGATGATCAAAGTGCCATGGATGTGTCTTTGTAGTTGCTAGTGCATGAAAAAGGCATTTTATGAAGAGGAGTCTTTCCAGATGTTCTGACTATGTGAAGGACTCTCAGGTCTTCCTTCAAGACATTTTATTATTTTATTCATCCCTGACTGTCTAACCATGGTATTCCACAGGCACTCTGATTCACTGGTATGGTTAGTAAAGAGGGGGCATGTCATGTTCAGATCACTACTACGGTGCTGTATTTTAGAGAAGCTAATGACCAATCAGTGAATATGGTTCTTCTCAACTTATCATGCTAGTGTTTTAAACTTCACCTCAGGTCACCTTTTCCCGATGTTTAGAAATGTCTGATTCCCACGCACAAAAGGAGGATGAAAGGCTTTTGCAAGTAAGAGGGGATTGTAGATGATTTGGGGTACATCCAGTGTGTAAGCCGCCCTTAATTAATGAAGCATAGACCAAATCAGATTATCAGACTTGTTTTGGTGTGATGTCTGTCTGGCAACACTGCAAGGGTTATGGGAATTGAGGTTTTTGGATTCCCTCCTAAAAAGAATAATGGGAACACGCAGTCTCCGATAATCCTCTAGGAAAGATTACACACATAACCAGATCTCCTGTAAATACTCAAGAAAACAAGACAAGAAACAAACACTGCCACCTCTGAATGAGACTGGATGTGGACAGTGTCTGCCATCTTTAATGCCACAGGAGAGTTATTTGCAATTGCATTTGCTCATTGAGTGTGTGACAATGGTAAACAGAGAGGCATGTTGCGGTATGGATGGGTGTGCAGCGTCCCGTGTGTGTGTGTGTGTGTGTGTGTTCACTCTGCAAAGCCTCGGCCTCTTTACGCCTGTGTTGTAAAGTGCATTGAGGAAGGAAGTGGTGGGTGTTAAATGTGTGAAGTAGACGGTGGCTTTGAAGAGGCTTCTCTCTCTCCTGGTCTTGTAGCATCTCTCAGCGTCTGTCTGGAGGACCTGGGGCTCAAATGGAGCCAGATCTGTGTTATAGCAGTTCTGATTTGCAAGACAAAAAAAAACTCTGAAAAAGAGGAGGGGTGCATGATTCATTGTCAGTAAAGAGAGAGCTCCCGTAAAACAGTCTTGTTAAAAGACGAGAAAGGGAGACTGAAAACATGTTTTCCACCAGGAGATGTTGTCAGGGCTTGAGTACTGCGAAACGGAGAAGAGGCTTGTGTAGACATGTAATATGAGGTCTATGTTCAGATGAAACAATATACAACACAAATACCAGCAGTAGACACAGATTTTTCAATGACCTTGTGAGCTCCAGTTTCACAAAGTTTCACAGCATGGCTTTGATATTCAGGATCATTGGCCATAAACTTACTTACATGTATGGCTCAGACACATGCTCATAATGTTGTTGAGAAATACCATTTAACTATGTTTTACATACAGTAATAATGACCAAACAGGCAAAAAATATTGTTTCTCCTCTTTATCCATGCATAATTAATTATGTTGTGTGTGAGTATAGGTTATATGAGTGACCAAGTTGAAGAGGGAATTTATGCGTTTGTATGAATTTAGTGGATATTCAGTGATGTAGATACAACGATTGTGACAATTCTAGAACCTATAATCACCATGCTTTACACAGTGATACAAAACATTTTTGTGCAGTCATTTGATTTTCATTGAATGAATAACTGTAATTTATCAATAAAAGCTGATCTCTGATTTTAATTCCACCATGTACAGTACAATTCATTGTATGGGATCCGTTCTCCATGTTTGATTCTGTTTTTGGATCTGTTTTCAGTCTTTTTTGTAACACTCAACTTGTACATTTAGGTGTCCTTTTGAATCTGTGCTGGGTGTAGTTTGTGTCAGTGAACTACACTTGTCTCAGTTTTTGGACTTCTATTCATGCTTGTGGCACTGCTTCCCGCAACAGTAAAAAGAAGAAAAAAAAGACACCCAAAAGCATTAGACCTGACACTTTTTCTGGCCCTTTCAAACAAAAAAAAAGAGCCACAATGAAGACCGGCACCCCCCAATATGATGCCTGCCCCATACATGCTGAGCCTAGTCCTGGTGGTAGATTTGTTGGACTGGAGAGCCACTAGGGCATGAGGAGGAGCAGTGACGCCCCCTCTGATTGTCAACCCGTTTGGGTTTTATTTTTGCCCCCCACCCTCTTGTCTTTGTCTCCATTAAGCCGCTCCTGGTGGATCTCTGTTACCTTGGACTCCCCCTGACTCCCACTATTCATGTGAGGAATCTCATTGTTAGGGGGAACATCATTCAGGCTGCTGTTTTAAGGTTGGACAAGGGGCTCCCCACTCCAGCCCACATTGAGCACTGGGCCAAAGCGAGGGAGGGAGCTGACCGCACAAGTGAGGTGGTGAAGAACAGTGAGGGAAAGAGAGAGGGAGATCCAGGCAAAACGACTAAGTGTGATACGCATTGAAAAAGGGGGAGAAGAAGAAACAATTGGTAGGTTGGTTGTTGGGCAGGAAGAGAGAAGAGGAGAGGGTTCTGTTGCTTGAAGATGACTCCTGTCACACTTGTTCTGGTCGGATGTCTTCTGACTGTCAGGATATCTGAGTCGAGCGCACAGCTGGAGCAGGAGATGGAAGGTGAGTCTGCAGCTGTTTGTTTCATTTGCTCTTCCTCCCCTGGCCGGGGAAGCTGGGGGTGCTAGTCTGCTAGATGGTCACAGCTGCATGCCCTGTTGAGTTTTAGAAAAGGGCTTGTTTGAAGGTTGGTGTTTGCTATGATTCCAAGTATCCTGGGTTTCTATCTAAGCAGGATCTGCCGCACAACCCCAAGAAGAGGAAGAAGGTGAGTCCACAAATGTTAACCATTCCCTGTTTATCCTGTCAGGGGAAATGAGAATGGGAGTGGCAGTGGTATTTGTGGAGCAATGGTAGCACCTTGTATGATGCCAGTAATACTACAGTGACTTCCTCTAATGTTTTCATGTATAAACATTTTCATCAGATGTGTCAATGTAATTTGATCCAGTTTCTTTGCTGGCACAATAGGATATAATATAGATTATGCCTGAACATTTGATTGAGTTAGTAGATACAACTAAAATTCTTTTAAGAGGGAAGGTGAGCCTTCAGGCATCCATCAGGTAATTAAACTTTCAGATAATTAAACTTTTTTCCACTTTAGGCTACTTTAATGCTTCCCCATTGAGTTGATTTCTTATTTGACCTATACTCAAATAAGAAATATTTGAGAATATTACCTATAGCCAATATTCCTATCAAAGACCTGAATCTTTTATTTTACCTTTATAGATAACAAAAGGGCTCTACATAGTTGTTGTTGGTGGTGAAAATGTGGTATCCTGTGAGGACAATTTGTGTGTCTTCCATCCAGATTGTCCTGTTCCTCTGTGCTTATTTAGATCTGAACGAGACGGTCATTTGCACAAATGACCAGATTGAAGTGATCATTCCTAGTGCTTTCTTCCTCAATAAGGTCCCTCCTGTTTATGTAAGTAAAAAAAACTCTCATGATATCAATATTTTCTTTCCTGCCAGTGTCTCAACCTGCATGACCAGTTCTTGTGTAATTATGTGCAATGAACTAAGTTGCCATAGGACATTTTATTCTTATTAGAGTATATGGTCATACTATTTCTCTTGGCTCCTTTTCATAGGTTTGGGATTTACATCTCAATGACCCAGAGTGTCGGGGTGTACGGATAGGTGATAACTATGTCTTCAGTATCAAGACAAACCTCTCTGACTGTGGAACACTCACTGTAAATATTTCTTTCCTACAGTAAAAAAAATGCCAATGTTTCAGACTTGTGAAATGATTTAGTACTCACTGAGCCTGCCTGCTAGATCAAGGTCACATAGTGAAGTGTGGACAACTAGGAGGGGCTCCTAACAACAAGACGTGTGTATCACCGTATATTCAATCGGAACAACACTTGATCGTAAAAGAAGACATTTAGAACCAACAACATGAAGACAAACTACTGTAGCCAGTCTTTGTACGCCACCAGTGAGAGTCTCTCACACAGTAAATCAGATGGTGGTCAGAGTTAAACAGATAGCATGTTCCGTTTCAAGTTTGTTTCAACACTTAAGCTTACATGCTAAAGCAAGGACTTACATTTTTCTGGATTTAGTAAATAAAAGATTTATGCAATTGCCATTTTTTTCTGTGTGCATCCACTGGAGCCTTTTGGCAAGATGACAGATCTCAACAGCACTGTATTTCGGTGTAGCCCTTTAGCATGGGTAGAACTGGGTTGGACAGGGCAGCTGGCTTTCTCAAACCAATAGAGCCCGTAGTGACTGAGAGCAGAGAGTAGAAGCTGATGAGCATGCCTTAACTCTCAGTGAGTTAAGTCAGGATTCTTCTCCTGAGGGGCACTGAGGAAGGAGGTTGGAGTAAATTACCCTCCATAGAGCCAGTGTCTGGTGGTGTAACTGCCCTCAATATGAAGAGGAGAGAGCGTGTCGACGGATGTATTTTCCCCATGGCAGTTGATGGGTCTGTGCTGGCCTCACAGGGGACAGCCAGAGAGAGACAGCTGAGTGGTGTGTGTTACCGTGGGGAAGGAAAGTGAGGGTCAGGTACTATGTGCTTTACCCCTGTAAGTGGAGCAGGAGAAAGTGAGAGTTGATGTGTGCATCCCGGCCCTGAGAGAGGGGGCAGAATGTTGATGTCCATTGACCAGCAAGCTCTAAATTCTCCTGATTTATATGGAAATGATGACTGGTGTTTTCAGTGGGTCTGAATAGCTTGCGCCGTAATTCAGCCGTTCTGGGCGCTTAGTGCAGGGCCACTCGCCCCCGGTGCTCAGCTCATCTACAGATTGCTGCACTGCATGGACCACTCCATTTCTCTCCTTCAATCTCTCTCTCTCTCTTGCTCTATCACTCTTTCCCTCTCTCTTTCTGGCGCTCTCTCTCTTTCTCTCCTTCACTCCTGGCTAGACATAAATCTGTCCTTGAGAAGCAGAGGGTCCTTGAGACCCTTGTTCAACACTCATGCAGGCATTTCTTGTAAAGCCAGCAAAAGGTTAACATAGCAGTGTTGGACTTGCCTCCCTCCTCCCACCATTCCTCCCCCCTCCACAGACTTTTACAAGGCCTTAAAAGCACACCAGTCTTGTGCATGCCAGTAAACCTACTTTAGAGTTAACCCAATGAGGTGAGATGGAGGAAAAACAGAGATAAAATCTGTTAGGTTTAATGTCTGGTGTTACACTTTTTGATAATGAATATTTTACCATTAATTATTGACTTAATGTTAATGACTTGTACAAATGTAGTGTGTTGTCTCATTTGATATGAAGGGACTACCAGAGTCAAGACAAGTCAAATCTTTTTAGTCTATCATATTGTTTCTGTCTAAAAGACTGTAGCAGCCTCAGACTAATCTTGGCCTTGTGTCCAGTGGTGGTCTGCAGACATGCAGTGGTGAAGGGCTGTGTGTGTGTGTTTGTGTGTGTGTGTGTGTGTGTGTGTGTGTTATTATGGGAGGGTGTGTTTGCCGGTGTGTCATAAAAAGGCCCCAGGTTGTAGGTTATTCAACAGAAAGCTATGGAAATGTCCAGGAGGTTGGATAGGGTCTGCAGGGGGAACCACTAGTGGAGTTTATGACATTAGCAATGTTAGTTTGTCCAGTGTTTCTCATGTCCGTAATGTTTGAATAACAAAGGTGTGTGACAGAGTGAGGAAGAGATGGGAGAAAAACAAGTTTAAAATGTAGATGGCAGGCTTAAGGATGGTTTGAAGTTAAAAGATTTATGACATCACAGCTTGTCTTGTTCTCTGACAACACAGACACAAACAGATCTGGTTGCCCTCGGAAACGACCTTGACTGTAAGGCAGGGACCTTTTTGTTTGTAGTGTCTGTAATGTTTGGCTTTTTTTTTTCATGCACAGGTCTCAGACGACACAAACATGATGTTTATTAACACTATACACAACAACAATTCAGACATCATCACCAGAAGTTATGTCAACATTACCTTTGGGTGCCGTTACCCTGTAAACTATATGGTCCAGCAACCCAACGGCGAGAACATGATAAGAGTGGATGTCAGGTAAGTTGCCTTAAACAACAGTTTAATTATTAGTTTCAGGTCATAATCTACAGTTTTAGTCATTCCAGACTCACTTATACTGTGAGTAACTAAAATCACTTAATCATAACTAATTAATTAAGTAGGTAGAACCTTAGGCTACCCAAAATAGGCTCTAGATTTTTTCTTCTTGAAATGTGTCCAAAGTTCCATTTAATTAGGTCAGTTTTCCCCACTTCCCGACATTAATGACATCCGCTCTTTTACTGGGAATTCTCTGACGTTCAGGATGTCAGTTGTATACTGAATTAGTAAGCCAGTATTGTTGTTCCTCTGAGTTTGGTCATCATAAATTTCAAATTTTTAATCATATACTGAAAGTAAATGCAGTACACCTTTTAGTCATGGTGCACATTTTAATCTAAAAATGATTCTACAGTCATTCTTTTCTCGTCTGTTTAATTAATAGCAAAGTTAAAAAAAAAAAAAAAAAAAAAAAAGGTTATAAGGTCTTTAAGAATCAAGCAATAATAGACAGATTCTGCATGGAAAAATAACTAGAACCTGACACCTGACGAAGTCAAAAACTGATGATGAAACTAATATATAGAAACAAAACTATAAACATGTTCCATATCCTCAGGACCATCACACTGAACACAGAGGATGGGAACTTCTCGGTGGCAATGATACTGTATAAAGATGAGGACTTTGAGGATAAATGGACTACAGTGCCCTCTATTGGACTTGATGACAACATCTTTGTCAAAGTGTTTATGGTTGGTCATATTTTCACATCTTAAACAGTCACACTTTTTTCACAGGTTTTTAAGGTTCAAAACTTTCTTTCTTAAAATTTGCCCAGCTGTTTCAGTAATAAGTCCTTTTTTGCCGATAGCATGAAATCCATGTCAAATATTTGATCTTTCTCTTCTGGGTTTGATATTGCATCCACGTTTATGGAGTGGTGTTCAGTGTTACAGCAGGTATAAAGGTTCAGCAGAGGCCTTTTCTGTGGGGTTAAGCTTCGGACCACTTTTCTGAAAGAGTGACAGGTTGAGCCTCTGGTACAGTAATGAGCAGCTATCTGTTTCCCTTACAAAGCGTGATAAGGCCACAAGCATCTGTTGAGATGCCAACACACACTCCATTCTCTGACCTCAGTGCTGCCGACAGCAGTAAACAAACCCAGTCTGTGATTAGAGACGTAACATGAGTACCTGGGTCAGGTGTCTCTGCCTACTGTCTGTCATTAGCAGGCTACCTCACCTCACTATCTTTTTATCCTACACACACACACACACACACACACACATGCAAATACACACAGACAATTACACTTTATATTACACGCTGTCACATTTGACATTAACCAAAAACATTAACTACACAGTATTAAATTCAGTCTGTTGCCACTCTGTGATTCTGCCTAATGAGCAACCATTATTAATGGTCTTAAAGATTCCTGTACTACTGATATTTTAAAGGTTTTGATGCTTGGTATGCATTGTTTATAGTGTTCTATAAAGAGTTGGGAGCCTCCCGTTACTCAACGAGGGACAAGCTCACTTGTAGTTGGTAATCTGATCCCAAACAGATAGCCCACAACATTCTCACAATTTCATAGAATTTTGAATTGAAGTTGAAGAATTTCAGTGAAGGTTTGAGCAGACATTTATTAGAGTTAAATATCAATATGACTTCGTAAGAAATAACCTGATATGTCAGCTGAAGCTTTTGAAAAAGAACAACTGGAGAAGAATATGAACCATGTGGTCACTGAAGATGCAGTAATTTTTGTGTTTGACATTTTCTAGTATGGAATACTGTAATGTACAGTTCAGTTTCTTCTAATGTAAAGCCTTGGTTCACACACCCTGTTCCAGGGAAAATGAATTTGGGAAAACCCCTGATGTAAATGGTGTTACCAGTATTATTTGGTTTTCTTAGACTCCCTGTTCGCATCTGATGACTCAACACAAATTCTTGGCCACTGAGTCATTGGCTTTCTCTGGATCTCTGACTGTTTTGCTCCCTGTGCATCTGTTGGGGTTCTCTCCCTCTCTCACACCTCACCATTGCCTTTTATCTTAGATACCAGCTCATCTGACGCTGCACATCGAAAGATGCTGGGCCACACCGACCAGCGACCCTTACAGCAACATACAGTACTCATTCATCCACGAGAGGTCAGTGCCCACAGCCACTGACGTGCACATGCATACACATAGTAGTCATGAACCTATTCTGGTTACTGCAGGGTTTTTTCTGTCCCACTTGTCATCTGCTTGCTCGAAGGATGTTGCTGGAACATGTCATATGGGGGTTGCTAGGCAAGCTGGGGGACTAAACAGCGTCGGTTGGCGTTTGTGTCATGTGACCTATCCCCCTTGCTCTGCCATATGCATTTCAGTCCGACAGCTGTGTATGCCCTTGACGGCCCAGGCAAGCCTTACTGGGCCTGCACAGGCATGGTGAAGAAATAACCTGCCATGTGTGTTTACAGAGACATTGGGCTCTGCTTTACTCAGCGACTTGTTGTTCTGCTGTCTGCCATGAATGCCAAGCCATAAGTGATGGTGTGGCCCAATAGGTGGCTGCTTTATTGCTCAATGTAGTATGGGTGCCAGAACCTCCAGTTTATTGCTTATGATTTGACAACAAGTTTTTAAACAAACATCAGCCTACATTTCATCACAGCTTTGAAGAACACAAAACTGTGTGCAGACATTCGCTGAATTTCACTGATATGAAACTGATTAAATAATAAAAGGTGGGATCAGGCCCACACATATTTGTTGGGACAGCTGTTATTGGAGCTTGTTTGTGTTTATGTGGATGGTGAACTGTATGCTTTTAGCTGGTATGCTAAATGTCAGTTGATGCTGACACCTCTGTTTTCAGGTAGAGCAGCCCTGTGTTGTGTCTGATACTTGTGTCAGTATTTATGTTACAGTACCTCATATCTTTGTACAGGTAGCCATGGAAGCTGCAGAGCCTGACCACTGGTATATCTTGTGACAATTGACTGTTGCTGGAACTGTTGGGTTTTCTCTTCTCTGCAGCTGCCCAGTACCAGGAAGTGAGTCTACATTGGAGGTGCTAAAAAATGGCCAAGGCCCAGAGGCCATGTTCAGGATCCAAATGTTCAAGTTTGTGGGCAGCTCATATACTGATGTCTTCCTCCACTGCAATGTCCAAATTTGCCCAAGCCCTGCAGGAGTTTGTCAGCCGGTAAGGATAATATCTATGTCCCTGTGCTCCTAGTCAGAAAGTACCGGTAGTGCAATTTAAGATATTTCAGTCAAAAAAAAATGATTTTCAATGTTTCCCTTAAAGGGGCTCAATGAGATGTTGCAAGTTTTTAGCGTGATTGCATTTTAATCTCAAATCGTAGCCATCTCCCCTTGATCGGCTAGCTTTCTGCCCCTTGAATACACTATGAAAAAACCCAGTCTCGATAGACAACACTGGGGCTGTAATACTCAAACTAATCTAAACACAACAAACCACGGCTCACCAATCGACAACAAGATGGTAGAGGACGCACATTAACTCCCACCCCATCTTGTTGTTAATATACCTACGTATCTTGTGTGGTTCATCAGTCAACATACCCCCTCTCTGACAAGTAAAATCTTTTTTTTATTATTTATATAAAAGATCCTTTAGATAAACATACCCTTTTTGCTTATTTTCAGAACTGTTCTGGAGAGGAAGCATCAAGCAGGACACGGAGAGATGTCACCGTGTCGCACACAGTGTCTTATGGCCCAATCAGAAGACTGCTGGCCAGCAATGATCATAATGTTTTGAGTAAGTTATTTTTTTCACTTCACAGTTTGTCAAATTAAGATTATGTGTATTTGTGTATTTACATGATCTACAGTACGGTGTCTTATAACACTGCAAGTAATTTTTATTTTTGTTATTGCACAACACAACTCCAACATAAATGATGGAAGCTTCAGGTTTAATCTGTTTTAAGACCAGTGTATTAAGTTATAGTTATAGTTAGTGTATAGTAATAGTTCTGGTTAGTGTATGATATGTATGTGTATTGTGTTTTTCAGATAGCAAGAGCGTTATTTCCATAGAGAGCATGGTGCTTGGAAGTCTACTGGTGGTATTGCTACTGGTAACAGGAGTGTTTGTCCGACTCTGGCTTCGTAGTAGGCGATCCTACCCTCCAAATGATGCCCAGCTCACGCTTTCCAACATACACCGCCTATCAGAAGTGGCTTCGTGAAGCAGCACATGCGAGCCAATTTCAGTGTACATAATGGTGTGTAGGTGTAGTGCTGACATTACCAACAATAAAAGAATAAATAAGTATTTTTTTTTTTTTTTTACTTTTGTACAGTATGAGTTTCCCACCCTTGTAGATGTTTCTGGAAAAATAGATTAATCATTGCTGAATTATTTGTAATTTTTGCCTAATGTACACCATTGGGACACCAGGCTAATAAACAATTTTGTGCAGTCTTTGTGCATTTGTGTTCACTAACCTTTTTGACTTTTTATGTTTTCAATTGATACAACCCAGCTCGACTGAAAAGAACAAAACACTTGTAAAAGTGTCAGTCTAACTGAGCCTCAAGGCGACGTTTAATATCAAAAAGTGTAAGGGGTTGAAAGAGGACAAGCTTCTCACTTCTTGCATACTGTCTTCAAACAGCTGTTCTGTCTGAAATGTCGCGGTTTAGGCGGCTAAGCTGTCTTTCGTCAAGTGAGCCATGACGCAATGAAAAGGCGACGGGAGGCACCGCTAACGAAGAACTTGGCTAGTTTATCACATCAGTGAGAGACGTGGAAAACAACGGAGGAGATTGATAAGTAACTCCTAAGTTTACAGGTTTAATTAGCGGTGTTTTTACACCGTTGTACATTAAATAATCACGATAAGATACGGAATAATAGTGACGTTTCGACAAACAAACGTGTCACACAATCCACGGTAAGAAACGGGCGCGTTTTTCTGCGTTCTGTGTCGGATAAAGATTAGCTTGAGAAATAGCTAGCTTGCTATTGAGCTAATATAGCCAGTTAGCAGGAATCAAAGTTTGGGCTCAATCTCAGTGGCGATGAGAGCTATCTTGTCTTCTTTTGTCATTTAAAAAACTATGTTGTTTGTACTTTGCCGAATTTAGTCCCGTGACAAAAGAAAGTTTGTTTTTCAAAGTTTCGATCATGTACGTGTTGTGATATTAAGTATTTCGTCAGGCTTTAATGTAAACGTGCAGTATCAATAATCTGTCGCCGTCTTGCTAGCCGACTTGTTAGCTAGCAGACTAGCAGCCGTGATCCAGCAACATCTAAATAAAGACAGGCTCAGTACCCACTGCTGTAGCGTAACAAACATGACAGTCCAATGTGGGGTACGATGTCAACTGGTTGCAGTCAGGTCAGGACGCGTTTGCGCTCGTAAATTACTTGGGTTATTTTGTGAGAAGTCTTTTTACAGGTTTAAAAAAGTTGGAAAGATAGAAAGAATAAATCGGCTCATAAACAAATCAACCGTTTGGAATATTAGCTAGTCACTTTGTTATCCATAACGGAGCACGTGACCGAAATGGCAATAATGTAACCGTGTGTTCCTTTTTATTAATAAATTACATGCATTTGTTATATGTTTCGGAATTTTAGCATGACGCGTTTGGAGTATCGTACAAGTCATCACGCAAGTCAGTAGTCCTTAGTTCACGTTACTTCGTTTTGTCCAGAAAGACACTCAACTCAAGTCAAATGAAACGCATACCGTTAGTGTCATATCTGCGATCACGCTGCACGATTGGTTGCTCAGTGCCACCCGTGGTTTGTGTCACACAGCGAGCCTGACTTTTTCATGTTGCTTTTTCCCCTCCGTCTTCGAGGTGCAAGCGTGACCGTGCAATTTAAGCCGTGTGTTGTGAAATGTTGTGGTGCAACTGACTTTAAACTTTGTAAACACACTGCAGCATGGCAGAGCACGAGGCCTGGCAGTTTCTTTTTTTAAGACTCGGAAGGGACTTCCAGCAGCTATTCTGCATAGGGTCTGTCGAATTTCAGTCTCATAAACTCGGGTCGGTCAGCTTGAAATCTCACACATCACTAGTACAATGTAAATGCTATTGCAACATGTTTTCTTTTTGACAGAATTTTTATTTTTTGTCCTATAATGCTTGGCCCTTTTCCAGAAACACTGAGTGGTGTCTCTTTTGAAGTTGACCAGACTCCCAGATGGAGGAGCTGCACCCTCACTGCCTGACATGTGTAAACCGGAGGTGCATGATGCGGCCGGAACCTGGTGCCTCCTGCGACCTGATGGGCTGCCCACTGGTGTGTGGCGCTGTTTTCCACGTGTGCAAGGCTGGTGAGCATCGACTGCTGTGTCCGCTGGAGCGGGTGCCCTGTCTGAACAGCGGCTACGGCTGCCCGTTCACACTGCCTCGTGGGCGCCTGGCTGAGCACCTAGGGATTTGCCCTGCCAGCGTGGTGTGTTGCACCATGGAGTGGAACCGCTGGCCCGTCAGCTATGCTGACCGCAAGTCCTACGAGCACCTTAGCTGTGGTGGTGGGGGTGGTGGCATAATCGATACCGGTGCCAACTGTGAGGCCGAGCCTGTGGAGCAGTTGGACATGGCACTGGCGCTGCAGGACCAGCGCATGCTGTTGGAGTCACTGCGGGTCACCACAACAGTTACCAGGGCAGCCAAAGATGAGGACCAGTCTCTGCCACTGATCCAGGAACAGCCACTGCAGTGCCACCAACAGCAGCAGCAGCAGTACGTTCAGAGGCCTTCACAGGTGGAGCTGGCACATGGACTCATAGACATGCAGCAGGAGTCATACAGCGAGCTTTACAAGGCCTCGGTAGAGACTAGTCGGAGCCTGGCGGCCGCTCTGGACATCCTCACCAGTGCCAACAAGGAGATTGACTTGCTCATGGACAGCCTGAGTGAGAAGGAGCATCGCAATGGCACACACCACACCAGCACAGGCTTCAAAGGAGAGTTCAATGGTGAGTGCCGGCATGGCAGCAAGGATGTAATGAACGTTGAGATGAAGGACGGCGACTCCGATTCCGAGGGTGAATTGGGGGCCGTGGGAGGAGTTGATCTTAACTACACCAATGGCATGAACTGGGAGTCCAACAATGGTTTTGGCAAGGCAGTGGAAGTCATTGTGGAGGGAGGAGACAGCGAAGACAAAGAGGACAGAGAAATACAGTGTGTAAACTCCCGCAGGAAGGAAAGGCTCCTTTGTAATGGCTTCCACCGTCCAGAGAGCCGAGGGATCCATCACCCCTGGCGAAGCCAGCACAGACTGCCAAGCAGTGGGCACAATGGCTCCTCCGACCACCAGCCAGATCTGCTCCGTCACTCAAGGCCCATGGTGGTGGTGGAGCCAGCCGTGCCTCAGCACAACAGCGTCAGTGTTCCCTGCTTATCACTGCCAGTGCAGAGGGATCACATGACCATCGCCTTAACCAATCACCACCTGATCGTGGAGGACAGAGGGGAGGAGCCTCACACAAATGGGGAGGGACTGCAGCCACTAGTGGTAGTGGGCGGGGAGGGCCTTGCGCTGGATTTAGAGGAGGTGCTTCAGCCTCTGGTGGTGCTTGAAGACCAGAAGCTCCCGGAGGACGAGCCTGAGCTTCCACCGCTGCTGGTGGGAGAGGAGCTGGAAGATGTGGAGCTGCAGCCATTGGTTCTGGAGGCGGATGAGGAGCTAGCGGCTGCAGCTGTTGGGCCCCAGGTGAACGGGGACGCAGCTGGCGGAAGGGAGGCTGACGGGGCCAACCGCTGGTTGTTTCACAATCTGCAGGTGTTCCAGAGCGTGATCAACTTCAACGGGCGCCGCGCTGTCTCACAGCCCTACCACCTTTACCACACCAAGATGGAAGACAAGGCGGTGGACACACTGGACTTGGAGGTGTCGGACGACCCCATGGGCCTGCACGGCATTGACCTGATCACAGCGGCGCTGCTCTTTTGCCTAGGTGACTCGCCGAGCGGCCGAGGCATCTCCGACAGCCGCTTTGTGGACGGCTATCACATGGACTTTGGCACGCAGACCTTCTCCTTCCCGTCAGCCATCCTGGCTACCGACACCATGGTGGGCGACATCGCCTCAGCATCAGCCTGCGACCACGCCAGTCCGCAGCTCTCCAACCCCAGTCCCTTCCACACGCTGCGCCTGGACCTGGTGCTTGAGTGCGTGGCGCGCTACCAGACCAAGCAGCGCTCCATGTTTACCTTTGTATGCGGCCAGCTGTTCCGCCGCGACGAGTTCTCGTCCCACTTCAAGAACGTACATGGCGACATCCACGCCGGCCTCAACGGCTGGATGGAGCAGCGGTGCCCACTGGCCTACTACGGTTGCACCTACTCCCAGCGGCGTTTCTGTCCGTCGGTGCAGGGCTCACGGGTCATCCATGACCGCCACCTGGGCTCTTTCGGCGTGCAGTTCAATGCGCCGTCCCTGTCCTCCCACCCCCCAGCTGGCCGCGCCGGCGCCAGGAGCAAGAGCCGCCGGTATGGCTACCAGTGCGACCACCTGAGTGGGCTGCCCTTCGAGGTGCTCCAGCACGTGGCCAGCTTCCTGGACGGCTTCAGCCTGTGTCAGCTGTCTCGGGTGTCCCGCACCATGAGGGATGTGTGTGCCAGCCTGCTGCAGGGACGGGGCATGGTGGTGCTGCTCTGGCAGAAGATCCGGCAGCCCAACGGCTCCAACTCTTGGCAGATCAAAGACAAGGTAAGAGTCCCGTGGGCCGTTTTGTATGTGATTGTGTCTGTTCTGTATGTATGTGTGTGTGTGTGAAAGAATCTTTGTATCGCTAGTGTGTTGACAAATCTAAAAAAAAATCAAACGTGATGTAATGGCCAAGGAGCTAGATGCAGTTGGTCTCTTTGGCCAGAGGCCTAATCCTCTTGGCTAGGAATGTTGTTTGTCATGGAATTAGTTCAGTGTGTTCCTCAAAATGATCTACAGAAAAATAACACACAGCAGTCACATACACACAGTGTTCATTGTTCAGTGTTCATCATCCACACTTGTGCTCATTTTTGTATTACTTTCAGACCAACATACATTTAGGGAGATACACACGCACACACCAAGAGTTTTTATATTTATATATAGGCCCTATATATAGTTGTATTTACAGTATAAATAGTATATATATAGTTGCTCAATGAGTTGTTGGTTTCAGGTGTGGCGGTTCAGCACAGCCTTTGGCACAGTGAACGAGTGGAAGTTCGCCAATATCTCCAGCATGGCCGACCACCTCAAGACTTGCAAGTTCAACACAGTGGCCCGCCGTGAGGAAGCCATCCCCTTGCCTTGCATGTGCTTCACCCGGGAGCTCACACGCGAGGGACGATCACTCCGCTCAGTGCTCAAGCCAGTGTTATAACATACACATATACATACATACATACATACATACACACACACTCACAAACATGCACACACACACACTTAAACATATAGATCGCCAGTTGAACTGTCTCGACAACACGCCACGCAAATGCAGACACCAATTTTTTTTTTTTTTTTTTTTTTTCCACTCTGACAAACACTCAAACAGGCAAATTCATGAACTTTACTCCAAACAATAGGACCGTGCATTACTCCTTATATCATCTTCCAGGTTACTTTTGGATCATTCAGAATTATTTTTCTCTTTCCAGCACAAAAATCAAGACTGTGGATTGCAGATTGTACTGTACTTTTTCATCGACTCTGCAGATAAGTGTACATAAAATATAGCCATTTCTGAGGTTTGGTTAAAAAAAACTATATTTTTTGTAAGGAAAATACTGTGCCGACGAATAAAACAATAAATGAAGTAGAAATGAGAGCCTTAATGGAGTACGAGAAGGGGGGATGATAACTTGATTTTGAGCTAGGCAGAAATAATAATAGCTCTGCCATGCAGAATTATTACTGTAACCTTTTGTACTCTTGCATGGTGTGAAAACATGTAGCAGACACTTCAAGATTGATACATGCTCGTGTTGAGGTCTACACACCGATCAAAAAAAAAAGTTTTTAGGTTTGATCATTTTTGTAGATTAAAAAAAAAAAAAAATGTCCAAAGGCAGTGACTCATGAGGCAGGTTGGGCAAATGTGTGAACTGGTTGGACATCGAGAAGTTGTATCTGTAGTTCTTGTTCTTTTTTAAAGATTATACATCATTAGTGTGCTGTAAGTTTGTTTTATGTACATTTTTTTTTTGTCTTTTCATGGCCTATGGTGTTTTGAAGCCCCAAAACTCGCAAAAGTTCTCGTGTTTTGACTTGAAGTACACAGCTGATACAGTTTAGAGGCGAGAGAATCACCTAGCACTTTACTGGATTTTCAATATGAAGTTTACCATTACTAACTTTTTTTTGTGACTTGTGGTGGTGAGCACTGACATGGCTTTCCTCCCCCAAACCCCTCTCTAAAGCTCCTTCCTTTCATTTGCTGCTCAGTCTGGACTTATAGTCTAGCATGGCCCACCTACTCTTTATTGTCCCTCCAGCCAAGCCCCTTTTCTGTCTCCCAGCTGATGTTGATGCAGAGTGTCCCTGTAAGGTTGAGCACCCTTTTTGTCTTCCAGTGACTGCTCTAAGACCACCAACCTTCTCTGAAAAACGCCCGCCAGTATTCCGTGGGGCTCTCAATCATCCAGTGCTTTTGGCCATCCATCAGAAAGGCAGATAGAGAATGGGTGAATCCCAGCAAACACCCCCCCACACCCTTCCCTCTCAACTCCCTAGGTCCTGAACCCTTAAAGAGTTCATTAGCTTGAATCAACTTCCTGATCTTCATGGTCTCATCTTTGGTAGATAGGGGCCAGACCCAAAGCTATGTAGCCTGTGGGAGTTCTGCTCTGTGCTAGCAGGTTAGTTACTATGGGTATTTTCAGACGCTCTGCTATAGACTAGCAGACTAGTAAGGCTGTGTAGTTTTCAGGGATCTTTCTATGGTCTTGCAGACTAGTAAGACTGTGTAGACTTCAGGGATCCTTCTATGGTCTTGCAGATTAGGAAAGCTATGTAGTCTTCACAGGGCCTGCTGTAATCTTGCAGACTAGTAAAGCTGTGTAGTCTTCAAGGATCCTTCTGTAGACGTCCAGGCTAGTAAGGCTGTGTTGTCTTCAGAGGTGGCTTGCCAGACAGATATCAGAAATCTGAGGGACTTGGTATGTCTCTCTGACCTGCTCACTGTTAAACCTCTCCCCCCATTCCAGAGTTACGACCCAGTGTTGAAAGCTAAACAGTAGCACTGCAAGGGCTTCACTTGAACTGGGCATAGAGTCAGTGAGCAGTTTGAATATGGAGGAGAGATTAATGTAGCGCCATTTTGTAAGGGGATGGGCTGGATGAGCAAATGTTGGTCCTTTTTGGATTACACTTTTTGCAGCTGGAGATTCCGGCCAATGCCAGGGTGTGGTGATGGCTGAAGCTCATGGTAATGTCAATGCTCAGGGTTAAGACTTCAGTAGTGTTCTTGGGGTTGGCCTGTGTTCTTCTCTATCTCTATGTATCTGTGTGTGTGTCTATCTGACGCCTGATGGGTGGGCCCCTGCTCCACAGCCTTTAAAGTGTCTTCATGGTCCTTAGACTTGTTTAGTGGATGTTGACACGTGTGCTTTAATAAAAAAATATATATTTACAATCTTTTAACATTGTCTGGTTGTTATGTGCAACATTCAGTTTACTCTTTCTTTCTATCAGAGTGTGTAATAATGGAATGGGCAGTATAATTCACTCTGGAACAGTGAAGATGATATCTATCAGCAATGTGTGAGGCCTATTAAAACATGTATATTTTAAAAAATATATCAAAGCAACTTGATCAAATTCAAGACTCACTTTGACTATTAAAAATGTTGCTTAGAAATGTGTGAGACACTGGTGATGACTCTAAACAATGAGTTCTCAACTTGCCTGTGAGTAATATTTCTGTGAAAATAGCTTTTAATTAAAAATTTTATTAGTAGAGCAGTATTTAAGGTGGTGTGATCAACATAGACTTTAATCATCCCACATTGTGGTCCGAGTTACTTTTCTGTATTTATTATTCGTATCTTCGGTGTTCAAGTTGAGGATCACACCCAAAACATGGACTGATGGTGACGAGGACCCCCACAACTGGCACAAAGAGGTCCTTGAAGAAAGTCGAGACCCAAGACTACCTGTTGAACACCTCAAAAAAGTGGAGGCCCAAGCCTACCTGTAATACCTCACTTGCAACAGGGGTCTGTTTGTTGGGATTGGAACTTTCGTTGTAAATGTTTAGTTGCAAGTCAAAAGCAACATAAATTCTCTCTTAACGTTGGTTATTGTCCACATGACTGGCACACTTAAAACTCAAACTGCCTTTGAGAAAAGAGAAATGTAATGTCTGTACATATCACTAGGTGGTGGTATAGGTCTGAGTTTATACCGTATACTGTATATGGAGTGAGTTCACCCTGTCCACACATTTGCACATACAGTATACAGTTAGACAACAGCTCTTAAAGGAACCATAGAACACTTTTTTTGACCATCAGAAATTGTTGTTTGAGCCTCAGTAATAGCGTATGCAAATTTGTGCGTCTGAAAGTGACCCAGGAGCACTGCTAGCGCGTTGTTTACAGGCTCATTTAAAAGGCTTAGAATGAAAATATTTATAATTCCCGCCTGCCCTGGCAAATTCATGAATGAACAGGGGATTGGACCAGAGACGTTTCCAAACGATCTTTGGTTGGACCATGTAAATATAGTAGGTTTATCTTAGCAGTGCCGACATCAAGAAGCACCTCGTTTCAGATTGGCCTGTTTCAGCCCGGCCATTTCTAGTTTGAAATTTACATGTAGAATGAGGCGGTAGAGGGCGGTTGAAGTTTTGCTATGGTTGGATACCTTAAGCTACCTAAATTCAACAATAACAAGGTAAATGTGGTTTGACATTCTATGGGCCCTTTAAAATATCAGGATGATAAAATTTACATTCATGCCAACAAATGGTGGAAATAACATGCAGAATAATGGCACTTATATTTAGCCTACTGCCTGTGGAGTTCAGAAATTTCATGCAATTCCTACACACAAATATGAATGTCAGAATAGGATGGGATAGGATAAATCTCATGTGGCCCCTGGGAGCCTACTGAGCATGCTCCTCTCTGACAGGCTCATGTGGTGGTTGGGTGGACATAGGATTCATGAGCTAAGCCATGGCCAGACCATTGTAGTGAGGGAGAGAGGAGGGAAGATAGACTCTGAGAGCTAAGCCATGGCCAACATGTGTAGTGAGCAAGAAAGAAGAGGGAAGAGGACAAAGGGGACAGAGAAGAAGAGCAAAGCACAGAAAACAAGGCCAAGGACGACAGGACGGACAGGGTGGGTTGGGGAGGTGAACAGAGGACATGCAGCAGGAGAGCAGAGAGGAGGGAGGGAAAGAAAGGAATCAAAAGAAATAAGAGAGGAAAATAGATTCAATAGTGCAGGGGATTGAACTTGTCTGAGCGTCGGCAGTCCTCTTTAAACCGTGTGGCCAGATTATAGCTCTCTGGCTGGTGTTCAGCATGCTAACAGGTGTTTTGGGGGAGTTTGTCCCTTGGTTATTTGTCATTTTCAGCTGGCACAAAATAACACTTTCACACATGCCCCCACCACCAACAATAACCCTCCATCCCTTGAAATAATTGCCTTTTCATGCTAGTCTGTGGTGAGCATTTATCAGTGACCTGTAGCAGCCCCGGGGCTGTCTGGAGTCTGCATCAGGCGGCAGAAGCCTTCCCTTGGCAGAGGTGTGGCGTGCTGGGGCACTCTTTGCAATGCACTCTGGAAATGCGTCAGTTGTTGCTGTTCGAATATACTTATATCTTTACCGAGACAGACCAAATTAACTTATATCTTTACCTAGATAGACCAAATTAACTTATATCTTTACCTAGACAGACCAACACAGAACTTTTGATCCCATATACATTTTTTGCTTGCCACAATAAAGTTGTTAAGAAGCCAGACGGCATATTGGATGATCTGAAATGGCAGTAGAGTAACAGGTATATTTGATGCATGTGATATTCTCATTTTATGATAAAGGCAACTCAGTTGGTCTTATTTTGACGGTAATGTTTGTCGGGTAATACTGTCTGCTTTGATGACTGTCATCTACTTTCTTGTCACTAAGTTTATATGAGGTGGTAAAGTACTGAGTTGTTGAGAGAGAAATATAAAAACAAGATATTTTATCCTGTGGTTTTCCCTAGGGACGCAATGGGAAATAGTGGTGCTATTGATGTGTGTGAGTGTGTGAGTGTGTGTGTGTGTGTGTGTGTGAGTTGGCACAGCACTGTAGAATACACTATCTCTTTATGGGCGTTTTGTCTGTTTGTTGTCATGGGACTAATGCTCTGTCTTTTTGCTTTGTAAGTTGTCCCTTGATGTGACATACACTGTCGGTGGTACACCATGATCTATACACTGTATGCAAGCTCTCTGTTGTTGTTGGTTTATTTCCCCTATGGCCATAAAATCAGTGTAACCATTTCGATGGCTTAGATGTATTGCCTAGCAACACCTTCAAGAGTGCACCACTCATATGGACTCCAGTGAAAGAAGCAATACTGGCTACCAGACACACTGGTCTTTGTCTCATATGGACATTACGGGCATTCAGCCTGTTGCCCCCTGGGTAACGGTGTGAGCTTCAGACGGCACCTGCCTGCTCACTCTCTGGGGAGAGAAGGAGTTATGGTTGGGATGGTGGGATGAGACAGACGAGTGCTGAGGGGAAGCGGTGGGTGGAAGATGTGCAGACATTAGAAGATGAACGCCTGTGGCTGTGTGGGGAACTGCAGGGGACATGTGTGTGTGTGTGTGTGTGTGTGTGTGTGTGTGTGTGTGTAGGAAGGGGCCAGATTCTGTGAGCTCGGCTTTTGAATGTCATTAACCACATGATGAGTCTCTTGGGGAACTTAAACCGGCACTAAGCAACATTCTGTTTTTCTCTCTCACGAGCTCCCTCTAAAGCCCTCTGTATTGCATTGTATTGCACTGCATTCTATTGGAGGCGGTCCGCGCTGCTGAACATTGCCGCTATTGGCCACATCTACCGCTATTGGCCACGGTGGCACATTCTACACCATTTGTTCGCCGTGTAATGACTAATTTTAGCATCCTAAACAGTATGAAACGGATTAATTAAATGAAAAATGTTGCATAGTGGGCCTTTAACTGATTGACAGAAAGTTTATTTTCACTACTTATTGAGTCCTTTGAAAATCTTTGGATTAGTCAGAATGAATGTCTTATATTGAGACGCTGTACCACTGGAGGTACTTTAGCCTTGAGGGTAATGACAGTTAGCTCTCTGTCCGTCTAAAGCCTTACTGTGCCTATATGCGCAAATAGACCTTTCTGCTTTCCTCAAGAGAGATGTGGTGGCCCTCTTCCATCTAGTTCACACAGTCTCCCCTCTCTGTCCAGTTTTATCATCTTGTCAGTTTGCAATGAATCCCCATTTTTATTTAGTTTGCCTTTCAGTGTCCTTATTAGTTAGACATCCATCTCAGGTTTATCTCCAAACCCCTTTGAAATGGCTGTTTGATTAAAGTAATTTGGCTCATGAATTTAAGGGACAATAAATGTAAATATTTTATATCATGTCTTTATATTTCTATGTGCATTAATAATGTATACTTCATTCTAGGAGGTGCACTATAACTATGTTCAGGAATGTCGGCCTCACACTCTCCATTTTGTATTTATGGTCTTTGGCTGAGATGCATCTATGATCTTCTCTTTAGCCATCCATTAGTTGTCATTATTACCATAATTAGAGCTTTTAGCACATTCAGCATTTATGCAGCAGAGTCTTTGGGGAGGAGTTAAGAGTCATTTGGGAAGATACTGTATGTGAGTGTGTGGCAGAGAAAGGAGAGTGTGTGAGTGTGTGTGTGTGTGTGTGTGTGTGTGTGTGTGTGCGTGTGTGTGTGTGTGTGTGTCTGCAAATGACTGTCCTTGACCTCCTAGAGTTTAGCTGGATAGTGAGGGTGAGATGAGGTCAGTGTATTACATGAGAACGCTTCCATCTTGGAGGGAGTGGAAATGAATTTCTGATGGCTGGGCTCAGGGACCTGAGAGCAAATGTTTGCTAAGGTGATTGCAAATAGCCAGTCTATGGAAATGTGCATGTGTGGGGGAGGAATAGCAGTGTTTTGTGAAGATATGACAATGCCTTTTCCATTTGCTTGGAAATCTGAACAGCAATCAATCACCTGGAACATTTTTTTTCTGAAGCAATGTTCTGCACACCAGTTATGATGAAACTTTGTTTTTGTAAGATTAACTTTAAACCAATGTGGTAATAGAAAGAACCATTATTGATGTACAGTTTCTTTCTCTGAAAATGTTCTCTCATTCCCACATCATTACTCGCACAGTGGGGTTCAAGTTTGGGATTCTCTGTTGGGTAGGAGCTTAACTTCTCCTGTCTGTGACATATACTCCAAAAGTCACAGCATGAGAGCTCATCCATCAGAGTAGATGTTGTGACACAGACCAAAATCTCTTGTCAGTGTGAAGAAAGACATTTTTTGTATATTGTGGTGGCCAAATAGCAATTTTACTGGGTTGTGTCTTCAGACTAGTTTCACAGTGCATCCACGGGCAGCTTCCCATGCCTGTCACCTGTGGCTTTTCAACAGCTGTCAGCTAAAGGCCAGCCTCAGTCTTTCCTTTTATCGGCTGCTGTTGATTTGACAGACTAATTATAAAAGGCTGACTGGGGTATAGTGTAATGTCCCTTTCATTTTTGTCCCTTATATCTACAAGGATGAAGTCAGGCCGGCTGAAATGTTAGATCTACATTCCGATGACTTTTCTGTCTTTTCCTGGCCACTATGTGTGAAAGTCAAACACAAATAAAGCCTTCAAAAAATAACCTGAACCTTCCCCAAGAACCCCTTAGCGGACCTATAAAAGAAACGTTTCCTTTAATATGCAATCAAAGCCTCTGAATTAAATGGACTAAATTCATCACAGACTTGTGCTGTGGCCATCTGCCAGGATTATTAATGTGGAAGGTCACACTCCTCATTCACACAGAACTGTACAGAGGCCATGGTGACATTTCCAATATCTATCACATCCTGCATCTATGTCAGTGGATGTCAGTTTATCACTATAATGTGATTAACACATGAACACAGTCATAATCTAGAGTCAAGCTAAACTATCATTTTGCTAAACCAGTCAGGCTATCAAATTGCATCATAGATAACCAAACAAAGAGTGCCAAGCTCAGATCAGTGTTTTGATACAGTTTCCCTTTTTTATTGCCAATGTTGTCTTAATATTTGACATTGATTTGAAATAAAGCAAAGAAGCATTTGGATTGGGATTATTTATTGCCTGAAACTACCACATAACACATTGACCTTTAGACCTTGCCTAGAACTGTAAATGTAATGACAAGGGTTTCCTGTACCTGGAGTTTTTTTGTGCCCCCCTTTGATGTTTAAAACCAAACATTATTTGTCTTCATATAGTTGTTCAGCCTGCAGTGGTTGACCCAGCTCTAAACTCTAATTTGTCCTGTTACTGTGACTTTGTTTGGCTCTCAGAGAGACCCTAACAACTCCTGACACGTTCAGATGACTCTACTGGGTAACTTACATGGCTGAAGCATTGCTGCTATTAGCCAGGCTGGAAGCGTTAAAGGCACAATGTGTAGCATTTTTAGTTGTTCTAATCTAAGTCTATGTTACCCCTTCACAAAGGTGTGCTTTTTCATAAATATTTACCACCACCATTAACTTCAAGTATTCTAAATGGTCGATTCTACACATTGGACCTTTAAGGCTCCAATGCGTCAGGAGTCTTAGCCCAAAGGTGAAGAGAACCATGACTAGTGCCTGCCTCTCATGGTGATGGTTTGCCCAATGATCCACTGAGAATAAGTGTGTGTTTAGAGTTTAGAGCAACAATAGCGTTGTGATTTAAATCTGTCTTTACATCTTCTGTTTAGTCCTTCAGGGATGTAGTTTTGTGTTTTTGTTTGTATGTGTGTGTGTGTGTGGGGGTGTGTTTGTGATACCCAAACATCACTGTAGTGGTACCTTTATTTGTTTTGCTTTGGTGAGAAAAGTGTCACATTTGCCCGTAATGACTCTGCTGTCAGTCATCCCTCAGGGAAGATAAGCACACAGGCAGTGTAATTAAACTGCACACCCATGTGGTTTTGGAATTAGACTGGCTTCAGGCTGAAGGATGAAGTGAGACACTCCATGCATTTCTGAATATGGATAATTCCAGGGATCATAAGCAGTTGATACTTCATTTTGATTCACTTTTTACTGAACCCAATTCATTGTACAAATCAGCTTACTAGTACTTCTCAGACATATGTTCTTAATGTGACACATAATGAGTCAGAAGGTCAATCGGACACTCATTTTCATGTCAACAATTCTATCTACCACTGTATCATAAATGTCATTGTCGTTATGTCATCGTTGTCATCGTTTTGCCTATGTGGACTATTGTCAACAGTTGATCACAATAAACATGTTTTTATTTATGATGTTGAATGATTACTGTTTATTCATAAGAAATGTTTGTTTCCATATCCATCTAAATGTATGGATGTGGGTCTACTGTGGGTCTCTGTAAATATCTCAGGTAAAGCTGTACTGCTGGAGAGACATACGATTGACTATGTGGGGGTTATTTTCTTGTGCTCAGTGTGAAAAGTCCCTGATTAGACAGGCATGACAAAGCCAATCGCCTGAGAGCAGCTTTTGAGGGGTGTGCTGATACTTTAAATTCCCCTCAAGCTCCGGGGAAGTCATGTGCACTGGCTAGACACTTGCTGGGTGGGTACTGCTTTATTAGGTGCCAACACACAACTTCAGTCGAATATCAACACACGCAAGCGCACACAACTGCAAATCACAACACACCACAGCAGCCTGGGTTTGAGTGGTTAATTAACTTTAATGAGCTCTATACGTCTCATACGTTCACGCTCATGACCATTGTAGAGTTGTAGTTGGGCAGTTGTACTAACAGCTGTTCTTCTCCGGGGTGGAGATACGCCCATGGGGTTCCTCTGGCATCTCGCCCCTCTGTGTGGTGTGACCTTGGGCCGGGCTGGAGGGGAGGCTGTGTTTATGGGTGTCCCCTTGTTGAGGGCAGAGGGGACTGCAAGATGTGCTGGCAGTGTGCGCCTCTGGTTGGCTAAACTCGTGCTCCTGAAATCTGATCAGGAGGGAGGGAGGGAGAGAGTGGTAAGAAGAGGGGGTTTGTTCGTATGCTGACGAGGTGAGCGTGACAGTTGAAAGAACACAAAGATTTGGATCGCAGGGAGATCTCAAACAAATAAATAAGAATATTTGCACTGAATAATCCCCTTTCGGATAGAATAGGCCTACTTGTTTACCAAATCAACAAGATGTCCTTAAAACAATTCTGAAAATAGTAACATTAATCTCAATTGTACCTGAATTGATGTAACTCCCTTCCTTGATAATATGTCTTCTGTGGAACCAGACCCTTCCTTACTTTCTCTTTAATCTGTTAGCATGTGATATTAGCAGATTCCTAATGACCCCTAATCAATGCAGAGATCTAATTAGTTTTCCCTTTCAAATTTCATTATCAATGGTCAGGTTGTATTTCACAGAGCATTGAAATTGTTATTACGATTCAGTGCATTTGTTCTTCCCCTGTGACAACTGAAGAAGAATGGAAGCCATCGCATTTTTTCTGTAAAATATTCTATATTTTAGGATATTTATTTTTCTAATTGTATGCCATTAGTCTTATTAACAAATGCAGTAACCTGTAAGCTTTGGTTTGTGTGTGCAAATGTTCAATGTCAATGAATTTGGATTAACTTTACCATCGGCAGTTCTCCGGTTAGTGTTTGATTGAGTCATCACACCACACTAGTGTACCTATTCACAACGTTTGCAGAGAAGCCTGAAGGGATTTGAGGAGTTTTGCCTTTAAGCAGTTTTTTTTTTTTCATTGGTTGAGAGAAAATGTGGGCATGCCATGAGCGGGGTGCTATCGGGAGGCTGTGGTGATGAATACTCTCATTAGTCACTATAAGGCAAAATTCAACAGAGAGCGCTTTGGGTGGAATATGAGTTCCATCCAACTAATTAAGTCTAACTGAGATAAAACCCTGACTACAAATGAGTTTTTCTAATGATTAGTCCCACCTATAACTCTCATCTGGAACAGGGACATAAGTCACCATAATCTGATTCAAATATATTGTGCCTAAAAGCATTACACATGGGAGTATACAGTGCATTGCAAAAGGGATTTTATTTAGTTACCAAAAAAGTGAATTAGACAGAGGCCCTTATTTCCCCTGCTGCTCCCTGTTGTGCTTTTATCATATAATGAGAACATTGAGGAAACTATTGACACAAGCTTCAGGAGCAACAGTGATGATCTTTATGACCAAACATCTCATCAACTCAGAGGTACGTGATTTTGATAATAATAACGACACACAAACACACACACCCAAAACCAAACATGGCTGTTTGGCCAGATAAAAAACTGTTGGTGTCTCTGTTGGTCTGCTTCCTATGACTCACCCTTCTGCTGCTCCTGCCATAGCTGAGGTGGACTCCATGGACATTGTAGGTTCCCAGCCTGCTATTGGAGCCATCCTGGGATCAATGAAAAACAACCAATGAAAAATGCAGCTGAATTTGTTAAAAAATAACATGTCTCAAAAAGTAGCTCCTTAAAACGTTTCGGTAATACTTAACATGACTCATGTGATGTGACCAGGTAAGAGGTTTGGAACAAAAACGGTTCAGTTTTTCACATTCATGAAAGGTTTGGTATGAATGCCACATGAAACAGTTATGAATGCTTTGTGTGTAGTTTATGACAGCTGCTATGAATGTGTTATGAACGCACCAATTAAGTAAAGTGTTACCAAAGTTTCTTTAGATTGACTTGGGTCAGGACAAATTAGAGGTAGTCTCAGGTCATTTCAGAGATAAAACAGGTTCAACCTGTTTAGATTTCCTTGGCTTTTAATATGTCATCTGGGGTGTCTGTCTACTTATCAAACAAGGGCAGAATGAATATTTGTTCAAATCTGTGATATATGTGTTTTTCAGTGATTTGAAAAAGGTGATATATAATGTGTTTATGGCTGTGATATGAGATAGCACACTATTGTGTTTATAGGCAGTAAATGAGGTCTGCTCTTTAAATCATAATACAAAGTGTCCTTTGCCCATCTGCACAGTGAGTCAGCAGAATTCCACAATCTGCAGTCAGTGTGGTTCAATCCCATTCTTGGATTGAACTATCAGCCCACTGGAGCTTTGTATGACCTAGAGATGAAAATAATTATTGTAAACTTCATTGCAGGACTTTTTATGGAGAGTGTGTCCTAGTGGCTAGGAGGTGTTTATAATACTGTAGCTATTAATGACCAGTGTGGTGTGGAAATGACCAAGTGCTCTGCTTGAGCCTGAGGCAAAATGGCACAAGAACAGTTTGAAGGGCACACAGACAATAGAGAGTTTCACCATGGCCAAACACTGGATCCTGCAAAATTAGAGAAAGTGATCCCAAATATGTTGAGTAGATCTGTGAATCAGATACACTCCAACATTTAATGAGCTTTGGGCCAAGATATTTGAAAATCACACAGACACTTTTCATAATCCTGCTCTCACACGCAAACAAACCAACGGACTGCCAAAAGCACACTGAGCAGCTGACCTCCTTATTAGGAGTACAGTATATCATTATTGATCACATGTAATGTAATATCCACATTGTTGTGTTTGTGAATGAGAGAAGTAGTTTAGAGTAGCACTCACTCATACTGTTCTGGGCACATGCGGAGAAGAGGGACTGGCCTGCAGGACACAAACAGAGAGCAGATGTTAGAGGAGACAGCACAGCATGGTTTACACACATGCACACACACACATACACACACACACACACACACACTGAATTAAGACGCCAGGGAATACCTGTTTTTCCAACCCGCCGGCCGCTGGGCCCCTGAAAGCAGCACCAACCTGCCTTTCTACCTGTCTACCTGCATGTCAACCTGTCTGTCTAATTGTCTCTGTGGCTGCCCACCTGTCCATGCACATGTCCAAATATAGCTAGCTGTCAACATCAGACATGCCGCTGATAGAAAGAACCTCTTTGCTACTGAATATGAAAATAAACGGCTAAGATGGATTTGAGACTGTGCATCGAAAGTCTGAGAAAGAAAGAAAAAAATTATAACAACAGAAACATGAGATGGAAAGGATAGATGGGAGTCAGAGAGGACAGACAAAGAGGGAACAGCTGTTGCAATTGAAGAAGAAAGGACACTAAACAGCAAGAGAATGATAAATGTCCCGTCCTCTCATTTCCCTGCTGATCTGCCTAAACAGACGCCTGATTGCTTCTGTAATTACATGCAAATCCACCAGAGGGAGGAAGCCATTTGTTTGTTGACACAGGAGTGCCACAGCTGAGGAGCACAATGAATAGCACTGGTGTGAGCTGCTGGAGAAGAAATCACGGGCAGGTTTTTTTTTTACCTCGGGTGGGATTGCATCTGAGGTGCCAGTCATACATAGCTGCCCTGAAAAAAAATCTTTTAAGTAGAGTTTTTAAGGAATTTAAGGAATTAACTTTGTGATGGACACAAAATTCTATGGTCACAGTCACAGCAATTAGCCATACTGTATACTCTAAACAATTACATTTTCCTTATGGCTTGGGTTACACTTGGTTAAACTTGGCATTTAAACAAAAAAAACGTTACGGATACTAACGTATCCTCGGTTCTCTGAGTGAGAAGCCGAAACGTACGAATGGATGATGCCTATCATCTCCTACTTTTTCTGAAGTCAACTTTAACCAACCCTTTGAAAAAAGGGGAGTAAGCGCTCTGACGTGCGCAGGCAACTACTTAGACAGCTCTGCGTGACGTCAGAAAGTCTATATATTGACTGCGCTTACGCTTCAGGTCCTCTTTGCCAAGCTCACCAGCGTCGGCGAACCGAGGCCCGAAGCGTGCGTTTCGGCTTCTCACTCAGAGAACCGAGGATAGTATCCGTAACGTTCTCTATCGTTTCGAAGCCGAAACGTACGAATGGATCACTTCAACCAAGCCTCATGAGCCCTCCACCGAGGAGCCCGAGGTGGGAAGACCCACGGGACCGCCGCCGGGCCCAGAGAGAACACTCTCCTGGTGACGTCCAGTGCGTAAAAACGCGCAAAAGTATTGCCTGAGGCCCAAGACGCGCTCAGGCAGATATCTTGCATAGGGACGCCCTTCCAGAAGGCCCAAGAGGCCGCCACTCCACGGGTGGAGTCTCAGGTAGGGCTGAGAGCTCAATGACCCGCGAACGGGGGTCAGTGGACAGCACTTTAGGGCGGGAAAAGGGATTTGGTCGCAGCGTAACGCGCGCATCACCCTGCACGAATTCCAGACAATCAGGACTGACTGATAAGGCAGTCAGGTCGCTAACACGCTTCACAGAGACCAAGGCGAGTAGAAGCGCAGTCTTAAGGGAAAGCGTCTTTAGACCGACACTCGACAGAGGGTCAAAGGGCGCACGCGCCAGTCCGCGTAGGACGGTGGCTAGGTCCCAAGTAGGAACCGAACGTGTGGAAGAGGGGCGAAGCCGCCTGACGCCCTTCATGAAGCGCGACGCAAGGGGGTGCATGCCAGGGGGTGCGCGCCAGGGGAAACGCCAGCATAGCCAAGATGGCATGCTGAAATGGCTGCGAGGTACACCTTTAGTGTGGAGGGTGTACGACCCTGATCGAACAGGTGTTGCAAGAACGCAAGCACCTCGCCAATAGGGCAGACTAGAGGATCACAGCCTCTTTCTCTGCACCATGTGCTGAACACGCGCCACTTCAGTGTATATAATGACCTCGTGGACGTAGCTCTAGCGCACTGAATAGTCTCCACTACCGCGGCCGACAGGCCACGCTCTAGGAGGCGCGCCCGTTCAGGGGCCAAGCCGTCAGTCTCCACGCCTCTGGTCTGGGGTGCCATAGCGACCCGTGACCCTGAGATAGGAGATCCCTCCACACTGGGAGGGTCCACGGCTGACCGTCCAGCATTGAGACCAGATCCGAGAACCAGCTCTGAGATGGCCAATGAGGGGCAATCAGAATCACCCTGTGAGTCCCCGCTCTGATCCTGGCCAACACCTGACGCCTCAGAGGAAGTGGGGAGAAGGCATGGAGCAGACGTCGTGGCCTTCGGGTGTGCCAGCGCGTCTGACCCTAGCGGCACATCTCCTTCCAGGGAAAACCACGCTGGACAGTGAGTTTTCTCGCCTGAGGCGAACAGATCGACCTGGGCCCGCCCGAAGCGGGACCAGAGGCAGTGGCACACGGAACACCCCTGGAGAGGAGGTCCGTGCCTGTGTTGCGAACACCGGGCAAGTGAGTCGCCCTTACCGACAGGAAGTGGCGAGAGGCCCAAGTGAGCATCTTGTACGCCAGGCGAAACAGGTCGGTAGAACGCGTGCCGCCCTGGCGACTGAGATAAGCCACCACTGTGGTGTTGTCTGTGCGCACCAGGACGTGTTCTCCTCTGAGGAGAGGGAGAAACTCCTTCAGGGCGCAAAAGACAGCTAGGAGCTCCAACATATTGTAGTCTCCGTGTAACTACGCCCCACGTCCCTCTGGCGGGGCGACCGTAGCAAACGGCACCCCAGCCGGCTTTGGACGCGTCGGTGGTCACCACCATGCGGCTGGACACAGCACTGAGCGCACTGTCCTTGGTGAAGGACGATGGCTTACGCCAGTGCGCTAGGGCTAGGCACATGCGCCTGGACACTATGACCCGACGGGCGGGATCCAACCTGGAGGACACACCTAGCTCCGCTAAGGCAAGCTGTAGCGGGCGTAAGTGGAGAAGGCCGAGAGGGACCGCGCCACCCGCGGCGCACAGGAGGCCTGTCAGACTGAGACACAGCCTGGCCGACGTCTTGCAGTCTCTTGGCAGTGAGCGTCGCTCTCATTGAGCATGAGTTGAGCCTCAAGCCTAGGAACTCGACCTCCTGAGAGGGAGAGAGCATGCACTTACTTAGGTTCACTAAGAAGCCTAGGTCGTGCAGGTGACGCAACACCGTGTGGACCTGCGGCGAAAGGAGCTGACTGGAGTTCGCCAGTAGCATACAGTCGTCTAGATAGTTCAGGAGTCTGACACCCTGTGCTCGTAGAGGGGCGATCGCCGCCCTCGCACTCGTAAGCCCCGCCCTCGAAGGCAAAGCGTAGAAAACGCCTGTGCCTGGGGACAATACCTATGTGGAAATAGGCGTCCTGGAGGTCTATGGTGACCATGTAATCCCCCTGGCGGACTGATTCCGCTACCATCCACCCCGTGAGCATGCGAAAGGTGAGAGGCTTGAGCGAAGCATTGAGTGCTCTGAGATCCAGGATAGGGCGAAAAGCGCCTGACTTTTTCGGCACGAGGAAGTACGTACTGTAACGACCTGCGCGCGCGAGAGTGGGGTCTACCTGCTGGATAGCGCCCTTCCTCAAGAGATTGCAAAGCTCCTGTCTGAGAGCGGGGGCCCTGGCTGAGGGCACCACAGACTCCATTACACCTCTGAAGGGGGGGGGAGGCCACCTGAACTGCAGTTGATAGCCCTTCAACACTGTTGAGAGAATCCAACGTGATGTTGTGCATCGGGACCAGTTCTGCCTGAGTAGAGAGGCACGATGAGGAGGCAGCAAGGACAAACGAAGCGCTATGCTGCCCCCCTGAGGCACTAAGGGGGCTGACGCCAGTGACTGAAGCTGAGTGCGAAGCTGAGAAGCGTCCGCACGAGGCGACAGATCGACTTGGAGCGCGCGTCAGCGACGACCTCACCGATCGAGGAGAGAGGCTCTCCTGATTGTGCGTTGGCAGAAGCGCCCGCCTGGGCGGAGAGCTCTGAGCGCAGAGCTCTGAGCGCACCTCGGTGATAAAACGCCTAACTGAGGCGGCGAGCGCGGTGAGAGAGGCTGTAGAGCTCTCCTCGACCGCGGCCGCCCCTGACGTGCCGTGCGCCCCTTGCTCGGAGGCGAGCGGGCCGTATGACGTGGGGAACCTGAGCTCGGTGACGCGGTGACCTGTTCACCTCGTTCCAGGGAAAACCACGCTGGACAGTGAGTTTTCTCGCCTGAGGCGAACAGATCGACCTGGGCCCGCCCGAAGCGGGACCAGAGGCAGTGGCACGCGTGTGCCCCTGTGCGCGTCAGCGCTGACTGAGCAGAGAGGGAGAGCGTCCTCCGGCCGAAGCCGGGGCTCATTTTCAAACATTGGCCCCATGGGGCGGGAATGTGTGTGCGGGGTGCTTGTGAACAAGGCAAACTCAGCGCCCCGTGTGGGGGTGAGATCAGAGAGGACCGCCGAAGCGGGGGAGAACGCTCCGAGCCGGGGGCTGCAGAGCGAGGACCCGTGCCTTTTGAAGCACACAGAGGCAGAGGAGACAATGGACTGAGGTTGCACGACATGTTCTGCCGCACACACGCGATCGCATCAGGATCGCTGTGGTTTCTTGCGCCGCTCCTGGCTAGTTGGCCGCGCGGCGGAGGGCGCGATCGCTGCCAGGGTTGCTGTTGCCCGGAGGTCGATGGAGGTGCGGCCTTGGGCGAGTCAGCCTTTTTCTTTGGCTGCTGCGTCCATTGAGATGGCGCCAGACATCCTGCTACTGCATCCTCGACACGTGGGAGACGCAAAAGGCCGATGGCGCTCGCTCTCTCCATCGCGTAGAACGCCGCGTGCCCCTGGAGGGGAGCAATGGCGGCGAAGGGGGCTTCCCAGGCGGCCTGGACGTCCGCCACGGCCGTGGGATGTGCAGGCAGAGGGAGGGCATCTGGGGAGGACACCGCGCCAGAGAAGGGGTCGAAACGCCCCTCTGGACAACGCTGAGGTAGAGGCAGGCCTAGCCTGCTAGCCGCCTGAGTAGCCATGGAAGCTAGCTCGCTAGCTAGCCGAGCGGCGTGGGTCTTCTGGACCGGCGGCATGGATTCCACGGTGGCGAAACCCGTTCGCTTGGGACGACAGGAACGAAGCAACCTCGTCGTCATCGACGGCCTCGATGACTGGCTCATCCGTGTCGTCGAATTGGGGCAGCGAGTCGGCCGCGCGAGCAAGGGTGGCCCCGATGGAGCTAGCTGCAGGGCTAGCTGGCTGGGCCGCGGCTAGCTGACTAGCTGGTAGCTGGCTAGCCGCTGAGTGGCTAGCCGACGGCTGAATAGCTGAGGAGTGGCCGAGTAGCCCAACCGGGTGCGAGGACGCCGGGGAATGCTCAGCAAAATGGCGGGGGCGGGAGCAGACCAGAGCCAACGGGGGTAGAAGCCGCCCCTGGACAACTGGTGGAGCCCACGAAGAACGCCGCTCTGTTGGCAATAGCCGCGGGAGGAAGGCGTTCACAAGCGGAACACAGATCAGGCTGGGAGAAGGCCAGCATGGCGGCTTGCTTCCCAGGCAGATGAAGCAGATAGCATGGCGGTCAGACACCGCCATGTGGCGATTGCAGTTGGTGCATCGACGAGTTGCCATCCTGCGTCTCGAGGTACCAAGGTAGGGACCGACGTGAGCACTTTGAGCAAGATGGATATCCTTCAAAGAGCTTTTAAAAAAGCTGTTTGGTTGGGCTTTCAAAAAAGACGTTGGTTTAGAATATTTGCGATAAGGCAAACGGAGTGACTCAGAACACATGCAGTAGGCGAGGTGAAAGAGGCAAAGAGGACCTGAAGCGTAAGCGCAGTCAATATATAGACTTTCTGACGTCACGCAGAGCTGTCTAAGTAGTTGCCTGCGCGCGTCAGTGCGCTTACTGCCCTTTTTTCAAAGGGTTGGTTAAAGTTGACTTCAGAAAAAGTAGGAGATGATAGGCATCATCCATTCGTACGTTTCGGCTTCGAAACGATAGAGAACTCTCTCACTTTATATAATGGTCATACTACTTCAATTCCTACTTGAATGAAATTTTAATTAAATTTGAATTTGAATTAAATTACTTTAATATATACTGTATGTTCCCTGACACGTTAAGGATATTGGTGAGTCATAGATTGGCTTAATTACTGGGGCAGCCTGTTAATAAAAACACTTGCTCTGGGAAATAAACCACAATCAAATGTTTTTTTTTTTTGGATGTGGCTTAAACATGTCAGCTGTGTATGGGGTTTTTGGGGGAAAAAAGAAGAAAAGCTTGTTCTTGTCCAAATGCTTTATGGAGTCCAGTATGTTTCCTCAATGCCTATGGCACTCACATGTGCATGTTGTCCTCTTCCAGGAAAAGCTGCACAGGTAGGTAGCCCAGGCGCGGGTGTTTGGCAAAGTACTTCTTTGATCGAAACTTGTTCTTCAACACTTTGGTAAAGTCACGCACATCCTCCCCAGAAGTGGTCTAAGAATGGAGAGAGCTTTTTTTAGCTGGGTTGTTGAGACAGGGTCAACTGTTTAAAGTACATGAAACTGTATATTGTCCTGGGCCTGAATTGACTTGCACTTCGTGTCCATTTCAGCTCTTGAAATGTAAAGGTGCTCATCCCTGTCTGGGGAATGTATAAGTCTGCAATAGGTCACTGTGGTGTTTTTGCATTGGCAAACAAAAGTGGACATGCACAGAAATGCTTCACTTGGCACTGTCGAAAATGAGGGAAAACTACACAACATGATGAAGAAAGAGAAAGATGTATTGACAGGAGGGAAAGAAAACAAGAAATAAGGAAGTTGCAAGCAAAAACTCACAGGGGTGCAGTACTCTACCATGGGGTAGGTTAGCTTATGTCCCTTGGCTGTCCTCCCCAAGAAGAAACAATTTTGACACACATCATAGTTAAAGTGCTTCAGGCTTCGATACCTGAAATTACAGATTAGGAACATGTTGCCATGTTATTGTGGCATGTTATTAGAATAACATCAATGAAATGTATAAAGCTAAAACAATTCCTATGTCACAAATTCTTTTTTTTACAAATTCTGCCCTGTACTGCCTACACGCAACACTAATGTGTGTTGCTGATGCATTCCAGTGCATGAAGTATTCCAGTGCATGAAACAAATGTAAACTCTTTTTATGGTGCATATTACCATAAATTATGTACATTTCCTCAGTATGTATGTAATAGTGATCATTTATGAAAGTAAACTAAGACGTGCTTTCATGAATCTTGATTATTACATTTACACATGAATACTTGTGTCCGTCCGGGAAGCCAACACTGAGCTGCCAGTAGGAGTAGGAATGGGAATCAACCACTGGAAATTAAGTAGAACTGAGAATCAAATGCTTCATTTCCTTGGAATCCCTCTTGTGAATGCATGTTTTATGGTCAATAGGTCTTTCTAACTACAAACTTGGAATAAGACCCAGTTCGACACAGTTTCAATTTCAACTTGGTAGAACAAGCTATATTCATCTTTCTAAAACAGATTGTTCTTGTCCTTCAGTATGATTAGTTGATTGTGTTCCATGCTGTTGTACTGTCTACCCCCTGGTATAGCATGGCTGAGACTGCATTTCATTCTCTATTGCTGTGCCATTCAAACGTTTTGTTGGCTACATTTGTGCGTTAATCGGCTGATGGAGATATATTTCTTGCTGGAGAAAGAACAATTTTAAAAATCGCTCTGCTTCCCTCATGCCTACAACACCCCTCAGCTATGATATTCATGGATAGAATGGTGCCTTTCTGGCCTTATTAATTAGTCAGAGATTTTAATTGTATTCATAGTAGAAAACTGTAATTCCATTAATGTGTATTATGTAAGTACAGACTTTTTGTCTCTATTATTATAATAAAACCCCTGATTTAGTTGTGAGCTAACTGAATGTTTCCTTCATCTAGAATCAATAGCTGGACTGAGGTGATCAATGCTAAGACTAATAAAGTTCAGTCCGAGTAGTTCATCTCTTTACCATTGCCAGATGTCTGCATCTCCATCGCGCTGCACTGACTGCTTAGATGACAGTTGTCAGTGGTGAGATGACAGCCTTTACCGACTGGCGAACACATACTGTACACCATCAACCAAAAACCAGCGTCCAATCTGTGCTGTGTTGGCTGTACCTGAATCCCAGCATTGGGCACTCCCTGCAGATGTTACAGCGGGCTTGGTGTCGGGCGCTTTCGGCAGACACCACGCGGTGAAGAACCGGCAGCCACACCATGGCCTGAGGCTCCAACTGCATCCAATCCACAAACTGCTCCAGGTCAATGTCCCCATCACTGCCCACCTGCCAGGCACATCAACACACACACAGGCCATATTTGGCAGGACAGAGAAGGCTGTGTGTTACCTAATTGCCTAACTACCTAATTGTGATCGAATCTAAGTTGCTAACAAAGCTGCCAGAAGGATTAGTTCCAGAGCCAGGCTGGCCACTATGGCTTTGTCTTCCCTTTCACATCAGTTAAGAAGCTGCTGACTTTGGGCTCATGAACCAGACTGAACGCTGCTTCAGGAACAGTATTATCACAGAGGGTTACATCTGTGCACCATCCTGTGAAGTAGCATACACATTTAAACAATGTGCAGCTTGCCCATGTGTACATTAATCAATTACTCAATCAGTTCTTTTGCATTTGACAAATTCGAAATTCGAATGAACAGAAATGAACAGAAAAGCACACTGGCCATATTGAGGTAAAAAAAACAGACAATTCCTACTGGCTACTCATTATTTGTGAGGATGACTGCAATTAACCTTTGGTAAAAACACCTGGCTCGGCAGAAGCTTTCTCGCCTCCCTCATGTCACGCACAAGAACTGCAGATAGAGCAACTCTAAAGGGAAATTTGCAGATCTTTATAATGACTACTCAATATGCCACCAAGATGCCTCACAAGTCCACTGCTGCCTGTTGTGACCGGATACATCAGCTTCCTAAAAGTTCTCAACTCAGGCTGCATCCCAAAATAACCTTCCTAAGGAGTGCTTAGCAGAGGAGCCATTGATAATTCTCACCCTGCACTCTATCATACTGACGTAGATCGTTCCTCTCTCTCCTAAAACTGCATTAAAACTGCTACTCTAGTTATGGATCAATTACCGATGGGCAATAAAGGGCTTGGCTATCAAGAGGCACCTCTTTCATTACATGCAACATTAAATGGAATGAGAGAGTGAGATGTAGCAAGAGCCAAAAAAGAAATGGAGAAAGTGGGGGAAGGAGAGACAGAATGGAAAAAGTTAAGAAGAGAGAATCGGAGAAAAAGGGAAATAGAGACAGAGAGACGCAGAGAGTGACACACAAAGAAGAGTTGTCTTGTGATATAAATATTCTAATAAAGGCACCGAGGTGCTCCTTGTCATGGGTACTTCATCAGAGAGCATTATAGGCAGGGCTGTGAATAAATCTTTGGGATTTGTTGGGCGCCCAAAGCGGATGTGACTGTCCCTGCCGGTGTAAAGAGTTGTGCAAATACATGCTGAAAAAAAGAGATAGACTCTGTGATGTTGCCTCCTCCCAGGAGGATTACTTGCATTCCGTTTCATCGATTCATGGAAGAAAAATATCTCTCGCTTTAATCCATGCTGCCATTTTTAAGAACAAATAAAGAGCGTTTGGCTCCTGTTCATTCTCCAAGGAAATTATTGTTGCAAAAGGCTCTGAATAGACCTGTTGACAGCACATGAAATGTGACCCAATATAAGCACTTTATCTAACTCTAGAGAATTGAAACAAACTGACTGCAAAAATCTCTTTCTTTCAAACCTTTTTTTCTTTTAATGATTAAGGCCTTGAGGACATCTTGAGTTTGTCTCCAGTGACATCTTTTCACCCTCTCTCTCTCTTTCACAGTTGTTCACTTCTATCTAATTCTGCTCTTCTATGGAATTGACACCAACAGTGGTAATGCAGACAGTCATAACATTACTATGGATTTACCCAGAGAAAAATAGCATAAATCAATTAGTTTTTTGTCTTGTCTTGATGTGGACAAAATACCTTTCACTGGATTATCCCCAGTGGTACAGAGGCAGCATCTACTTGTGATGCTGTGAGAGTAACATCATATTGCAGACGAATGACCCTGGAAAGAGGAGTCTCCATGCGATTTACCAGTTGAAGGCAGCTGCGGATGCTGGGCTCCACATTGCCTTCCCCAAAGGCTGATGCCTCGTCCAGCTGCTGCGGGATCTGGAGAGAGGCGCTCAGGAGCACGGCCAGCCCTCGGTGGTCACATGACTGACCTGAAGCCACCACCTGACAGAAGAGGTCTGGAGCAGTGGGGTAAGGGAAGGGTCAGAGATCAGGGAGAATTAATTCACCTGACAGCAGGTGTGCAAATGTATGAAATAATATAGCTGTAGTATGTAGCTGCAGAATCTGTCATGGGTCTGGGTCACTATCCAAACAGGAATTGGTGATCTTTGTACTGGAACATAATGATAGAAACAACATGGCTGGTAGGGGTGGAAATCGAGATCCAGGGGTAGAGTAAAATGAATCAAATGCTTCAACTGGAACGCTTCAACTCAAATGCTTCAACTGAAATTGTTTCCCTCTAATAAATACCAGCCTGATTTTCATGGTCAGTGGGCCTAAAAAGTTAATAGCTAAAAAAAAAAATCGCTAACAAAGATCTACATTTCAGCTTGAGGTATCTTAAATCAGTCAGGTTGCACTGGACAGTACTGAGTATAATGGACAGACTTCATATCAACATTTACCAGTATGTTCTAACTAACTTGGCACACTAATGGCAGTTCGAATGGTAATGTGCACCACAAGAAAACACAAAATCAGAAAAAATGGGACACCAAAATTACATTCTTTTTAGTGTTATCGAAACAGCCTTTTGAGAATGAAAAGAAACCCCTTAGTGGTAAGTGACTAACATCCCTATCAGCTTATCTGTTTCAAGCACAGACAGAAAATTGACTGAAGAGGCAGAAGATATTGGAATACTGTATAGACAGATAATAATGGTATGTATAGATAATGGTATGTATAG